>CM055268.1:101407367-101452721 GCA_029237695.1 Conchocele bisecta | reverse complement strand
GCTCACTTGCTTGTAACATAGCTAGAAGGGTGGTGGTATGGCACTTATCCATATTAGTCATTAACCAGGCAACCAGAGTGCCAACTGGACCTGGGGGTTCAAGTGAGAAGCAGAAGATGCACTGTTTCATTATGTATGGTGCCCTAGACAAAACCATGGGGGGTTACTGGTGTCACATTCCCTATTGAACCTACCAGGGGCTTCACTTGGGGGCCCGCGCCATGTCGGGGCCACGTTTTTAGCCATGATCAGAAGTTTTCAGCCATTTTGGACCCTCTAACCTCTAGTCCCGGGGTTTCTTCTGTGTTCTGCTTGTCTACATATGTGCCCTAGACAAAACCATGGGGGGTTACTGGTGTCACATTCCTTATTGAACCTACCAGGAACCTACCAGGGGCTTCACTTGGGGGCCCGCGCCATGTCCGCGCCCCGTTTTTAGCCATGATCAGAAGTTTTCAGCCATTTTGGACCCTCTAACCTCTAGTCCCGGGGTTTCTTCCATGTTCTGCTTGTCTACATATGTGCCCTAGACAAAACCATGGGGGGTTACTGGTGTCAGATTCCCTATTGAACCTACCAGGGGCTTCACTTGGGGACCCGCGCCATGTCGGCGCCACGTTTTTAGCCATGATCAGAAGTTTTCAGCCATTTTGGACCCTCTAACCTCTAGTCCCGGGGTTTCTTCCATGTTCTGCTTGTCTACATATGTGCCCTAGACAAAACCATGGGGGGTTACTGGTGTCACATTCCCTATTGAACATACCAGGGGCTTAACTTGGGGGCCTGCGCCATGTCCGCGCCCCGTTTTCAGCAATGATCAGAAGTTTTCAGCCATTTTGGACCCTCTAACCTCTAGTCCCGGGGTTTCTTCCGTGTTCTGCTTGTCTACATATGTGCCCTAGACAAAACCATGGGGGGTTACTGGTGTCACATTCCCTATTGAACCTACCAGGGGCTTCACTTGGGGGCCCGCGCCATGTCGGTGCCACGTTTTTAGCCATGATCAGAAGTTTTCAGCCAGTTTGGACCCTCTAACCTCTAGTCCCGGGGTTTCTTCCGTGTTCTGCTTGTCTACATATGTGCCCTAGACAAAACCATGGGGTTTACTGGTGTCACATTCCCTATTGAACCTACCAGGGGCTTCACTTGGGGGCCCGCGCCATGTCGGGGCCACGTTTTTAGCCATGATCAGAAGTTTTCAGCCATTTTGGACCCTCTAACCTCTAGTCCCGGGGTTTCTTCCATGTTCTGCTTGTCTACATATGTGCCCTAGACAAAACCATGGGGGGTTACTGGTATCACATTCCCTATTGAACATACCAGGGGCTTCACTTGGGGGCCCGCGCCATGTCGTGGCCACGTTTTTAGCCATGTTCAGAAGTTTTCAGCCAGGTGTAAATGTCTTCAAAATTCCACACGCAGAGGATAGGGTTTCATGGTGATGGTATCTTTTGATGGACCTGCCTGCCGGTACCTCGTCGATTGACAGAATGAACCAATATTGTTTTGTCAGTTTGCAGAACTCCGACAGAGTTAATAGACACCATCACTGCATTTTGTTTCTTGGCATGTCCTTTATATGCAATATACATATGTGTGTTCCATACACATGCTCTATAATGACCGTTTTTCCAGTCAATAGACTGACTACACAGACTTTTAAGCCATTAGCCAGGCAACCAACATGCTAATGGACCAATAGGAAGTTGTTACTGAAGTTGGCAGATGTACTATACATTTCTATAAGTGAGTAGGTGATGTACACTTACAGGCGAGTATGTGTTGTACACATACAGGTGAGTAGGTGATGTACACTTACAGGTGAGTATGTGTTGTACACATACAGGTGAGTAGGTGATGTACACATACAGGTGAGTATGTGTTGTACACATACAGGTGAGTAAGTGATGTACACATACAGGTGAGTAGGTGATGTACACTTACAGGCGAGTATGTGTTGTACACATACAGGTGAGTAGGTGATGTACACATACAGGTGAGTATGTGTTGTACACATACAGGTGAGAAGGTGATGTACACTTGCAGGTGAGTATGTGTTGTACACATACAGGTGAGTAGGTGATGTACACTTGCAGGTGAGTAGGTGATGTACACATACAGGCGAGTAGGTGTTGTACACGTACAGGTGAATAGGTGATGTACACTTACAGGTGAGTAGGTGATGTACACATACAGGTGAGTAGGTGATGTACACGTACAGGTGAGTAGGTGATTTTACACGTACAGGTGAGTAGGTGATGTACACATACAGGTGAGGTGTTGTACACGTACAGGTGAGTAGGTGGTGTACACGTACTTGTGAGTAGGTGATGTACACATACAGGTGAGTAGGTGATATACATGTACAGGCGAGTAGGTGTTGTACACATACAGGTGAGTAGGTGATGTACACGTACATGTGAGTAGGTGTTGTACACGTACAGGTGAGTAGGTGGTGTACATGTACAGGTGAGTATGTGTTGTACACGTACAGGTGAGTAGGTGATGTACTCATACAGGTGAGTAGGTGTTGTACACGTACAGGTGAGTAGGTGATGTACTCGTACAGGTGAGTAGGTGTTGCACAGGTGAGTATGTGTTGTACACGTACAGGCGGGTAGGTGATGTACACATACAGGTGAGTAAGTGATGTACACATACAGGTGAGTAGGTGAGATACACTTACAGGTGAGTAGGTGATGTACATGTGAGTAGGTGATGTACACATACAGGTGAGGTACACATATAGGTGAGTAGGTGATGTACACGTACAGGCGAGTAGGTGTTGTACATGTACAGGTGAGTATGTGTTGTACACATACAGGTGAGTAAGTGATGTACACATACAGGTGAGTAGGTGAGGTACACTTACAGGTGAGTAGGTGATGTACACATACAGGTGAGTAGGTGATGTACACGTACAGGTGAGTAGGTGATTGTACACATACAGGTGAGTAGGTGATGTACACATACAGGTGAGGTGTTGTACACGTACAGGTGAGTAGGTGGTGTACACGTACTTGTGAGTAGGTGATGTACACATACAGGTGAGTAGGTGATATACATGTACAGGCGAGTAGGTGTTGTACACATACAGGTGAGTAGGTGATGTACACGTACAGGTGAGTAGGTGTTGCACAGGTGAGTAGTTGTACACGTACAGGCGAGTAGGTGATGTACACATGCAGGTGAGTAAGTGATGTACACATACAGGTGAGTAGGTGAGGTACACTTACAGGTGAGTAGGTGATGTACATGTGAGTAGGTGATGTACACATACAGGTGAGTAGGTGTTGTACACTTACAGGTGAGTAGGTGATTTTACACGTACAGGTGAGTAGGTGATGTACAGGTACAGGTGAGTGGGTGGTGTACACGTACATGGGAGTAGGAGATGTACACATACAGGTGAGTATGTGTTGTACACGTACATGTGAGTAGGTGATGTACACGTACATGTGAGTAGGTGTTGTACACGTACAGGTGAGTAGGTGGTGTACATGTACAGGTGAGTATGTGTTGTACACGTACAGGTGAGTAGGTGATGTACTCGTACAGGTGAGTAGGTGTTGCACATGTGAGTAGGTGTTGTACACGTACAGGTGAGTAGGTGGTGTACATGTACAGGTGAGTATGTGTTGTACACGTACAGGTGAGTAGGTGATGTACACATACAGGTGAGTAGGTGATGTACTCGCGTGTCTATGTACTCACCTGTCTATGTACTCACCTGTCTGTGTACTCACCTGTCTATGTACTCACCTGTGTGTGTACTCACCTGTATATGTGTACTCATCTGTCTATGTACTCACCTGGCTGTGTACTCACCTGTCTATGTACTCACCTGTCTGTGTACTCATCTGTCTATGTACTCACCTGTCTGTGTACTCACCTGTCTATGTACTCACCTGTCTATGTATACTCACCTGTATATGTGTACATCACCTACTCACCTGTATGTGTACAACACCTACTCGCCTGTATGTGTACAACACCTACTCGCCTGTATGTGTACAACACCTACTCACCTATAGAAATGTATAGTACATCTGCCAACTTCAGTAACAACTTCCTATGGGTCCAATAGCATGTTGGTTGCCTGACTAATGGCTTAAAAGGCTGTGTAGTCAGTCTATTGACTGGCAAAACGGTCATTATAGACCATGTGTATGGAACACACCTACTCACCTGTACGTGTACAACACCTACTCACATGTACGTGTACAACACCTAATCACCTGTATGTGTACATCACCTACTCACCAGTATGTGTACATCACCTACTCGCCTGTATGTGTACATCACCTACTCACCTGTATGTGTACATCACCTACTCACCAGTATGTGTACAACACCTACTCGCCTGTATGTGTACATCACCTACTCACCTGTATGTGTACAACACCTACTCGCCTGTATGTGTACATCACCTACTCACCTGTATGTGTACATCACCTACTCACCAGTATGTGTACAACACCTACTCGCCTGTATGTGTACATCACCTACTCACCTGTATGTGTACAACACCTACTCGCCTGTATGTGTACAACACCTACTCGCCTGTATGTGTACAACACCTACTCACCTATAGAAATGTATAGTACATCTGCCAACTTCAGTAACAACTTCCTATGGAACACACATATGTATATTGCAAATAAAGCACAGGCCAAGAAACAAAACGCGGTGATGGTGTCTATTAACCCTTTCAACCCTACATCCCTGTACAGAGGTTTTGGCAAAAAGTGTAGATCCAGATGAGCCGGCTCGTGACGAGCCGTCTCTTCAGGATCTGCACTTTTTGCAAGCAATTTTATATGTTTTAGAACAAAAACACCCCCTTTCCATAAATGGACTCGTCTGAAAATAATTATACGACCATCGGATTGGTTGCAAAAGTAACATATCACAGTCCATTCTATTTATTCAGGGGTGAAAGGGTTGCCTCTGTCAGAGTTCTGCAAACTGACAGAACAATATTGGTTCATTCTATCAATCGGCAATTCAAGATATCTATTTAGATGAAAGAGATATCTATTTGAAATTTTTGAAAGAGATATCTTATTCCTTCAATAAGATATCTTATTGAACCAAATAGATATCTTGTTGAATGAAACAGATATCTTGTATTGCGAAAGAGATATCTCTTTGAAAGATTTGAATAAGATATCTATTTCCCTCAATAAGATATCTGTTTCACAATTCGATATATATCTTTGGTTCAATAAGATATCTCTTTGACAATACTAGATATCTCTTTCACAATTCTAGATATCTTATTGACTGAAAGAGATATCTTGTTAAGGGAATAAATAGTAAAACGGCGTGCCAAGCACGCCGTTTTACTATTTATTCCCGGAACAAGATATCTCTTTCATTCAATAAGATATCTTATTGCTCCAATAAGATATCTTGTTGCTACAACAAGATATCTTGTTGACAAACAGATATCTTATTGCTTCAATAAGATATCTTATTGCTTCAATAAGATATCTTATTGAATGAAAGAGATATCTTATTTGACGAAAGAGATATCTAGTTCACAATACAAGATATCTCTTTCACAATACAAGATATCTATTTCGTTCATAAAGATATCTTATTGCTTCAATAAGATATCTCTTTGTTCAAACTTCAAACAGATATCTGTTTATCTGAATAAGCTATCTTGTATTACCAAATAGATATCTTGTTGAATGAAGAAGATATCTTGTATTGTGAAAGAGATATCTCTTTGAAAAGGCTGAATAAGATATCTTATTGCTTGATAAGGGGGGCGTGAGTTCGAAATTGAAATAGTTTATTATTTTCTCGAACGAGCGAAGCTTATTCGTCGACCTCGCATATCTCGGGAGACTGCTAGGGGGGTCCGGGGGCCATCCCCCCCCCCCCCCCGAAAAAAAAATCAGATCTACATCGCATTTCCTGCGTTCTGACGCATTTTAGAGCACAAAAACAAATAGTGGATAATGAACCCAAAGGAGACCCCGGAACCAGTGGAGAAAAATAACTATACTTAAGGCCAAAAATCATACTGCTCACGATTTACCAAGTATGGTCACAATCAGACCTTGTTCAATCGTGTAGCGACATCTGGCGTAATCAAGGTGTGTAATCACGTGGTTAAAAACAACAACAACAAACGTAAGACGCCTCAGTTTCAAAGTATGTATTCTTGTATTTTGTCTTTATTATGCAACACATTTTGGTAAAACATGACGCACCAAACGCGTCACGATACACCGCGTTAGGGGGTATCAGTATATTGGCTCAACTTCCTGTAGTCGTTGGGAAAATCAAGTTCCAGTGTACGAAGTGAACAGTGTCATCAGTTTTCGTGACTACCGAATGGGGATCGATTTTTCTCAATAGCGATATAAGTATGTGCAAACCCACCGATATCATCAAACGTAGCTCAACACTACACATTTGGTGCGCCATGTTTTACCAAAATATGTTGCATAATAAGGACATTATACTAGAATACGTACGTTGTATGTGAGGCGCCTTAAGATTGTTGTTGTTGTTGTAACCACGTGATTACACACCTTGGTAATACCACTAAGAAAATGAAAGTCACAAAACTACAACGATTTTATATCTGCGATATTTATGTGACAGATTACTGTGACAGAGAGCCTGCAATACAATTTGATCTAGTGGTCTGATCACATCCACATTTTGGTGATATTAGCTTTATTCCTTCATAATGTGTGTGACACTGTTTATTTTTAAATTCCTGTCAACGGGCTGGTGCTAAGTGGCGCCACCTAGCGTACACTTACTCTGAAAACGAAAGTTACAAAATCGATACACGAAATTAAGCCAAATAGTGAAAAAATGCTCATTGTTTATAACAGACAATTCATAAATCATCTGAAAAGCAAATCATGACATAATAATCTCAAAGACTGTCAAACCAGTAACATGACACATCAATATCACCGACATGTGGTGCCATTTGGCGATTTTCATTTTTGGGCGGTCTTACGCCAGGTGGCGCCACATAGCGGCAATCCATGCAATATGACAGGACATATTGTCACACACATTAACAATGATTAAACCTAACATCACCCAAATATGAATGCGATCAGATCATTAGATTAAATTTTATTGTAGTCAAACCAGAAACACATCACATAAAATCAATGATATAAATTCGGCGCAATTGTGTGACTTTTGCTTTCCGAGTAGTCTAACGCTAGATGGCGCCACTTAAAATCACTTATAATTCGTAAATCATGAGCAATATGGTTCAAGTTAATACTTGCCAAATTTGAACACAATCAGTCCAGTAAAAAATAGTATATGTCACTTTATATACACCGTGCAGAACTTTTGGCCTTAAGTATATAAATGTATAGTACCATATTAAAATGGCACACAATACAAGTAAACGTGACGACAAGAGCACCGACTTGGTACGGCCAGTGAAAATTAACAAGACAAAGTCAGTAGTGGATTCGGTTTCGATACTGTGCCTCATGGCTTATGCGTTTATCCAAACGCAATGGAGTATCTCGACAAGTTATTCACTGGATGCTGTCATTTTAATTGAACGCAAACAGTGAGTCATCGTAGATGGTTCTACATCGAGCGTTACAGGTTTCTGGTGTGCTACGAGCCGGGTACTGTGCATGTTCCGTTGCTTTTTTCAGTGCACATAAATGACATAATTCAAGATTAAGAGTATCCTTCATATGCACTGGTGTGGGACAAGGATATTCCAACCGAGTGGCCAGAAAATGCTGTCAGAAACGAGGCTTTGCCGAGTTTCTGACTGCATTTTCTGGCCACGAGGTTGGAATATCCGTGTCACACATCAGTGCATATTGTAGGATATTTTTTCTCGCCATCCTACTGGTCAGGACACACTTACTTTAAGACCACCAACCAGTCATCCGATATTGTGACAGGCGTAACTTTTTACCAACAGTAGTTAGCTGAAAAATGACGATTGCAGCGTGTTCGCCATGCCAACAAATGGGTTAAAACAGAGTTTTCACCTTCGAAATAGATAATTATGCCATTCTGTGAGGTATTTTATGTTTTATAACCAAATCAATGTGTTAAGGTGTGTCAGTGTGCACAATGGTAAGCATCCCCTCCCTATTTTTTTGTTTACAAAAACATATTTTTGTTCCATTATTTTTTCGTTTCAGCCAATTTCCCATCACTTTGGAAAAAAATGTCACGTGGTAGGGTGAGAAGTGTCACGCGGTAGGGTGAAACACAACATGTCTCACATGGGCTAGACTAGCTGGAAACTTGTGTCTTGTCCAGTAGGTGGGCGAGAAACATGTATCTCTTCTGAATTTAAGTTTTTTGCTTGTGATTGCATGTGTTATAGGATAATTCGTACAAGTCAGTGATGATTACGTAAAACTTCAACAATATATATAGATAAACTCAGTAATTTGTCACGTAAATGGGAAATACGCAATCAACCAGTGAAATGTAACATAATACATAATACTGTATATATTTGGACTTTCGAAAAGCATTTGACACCGTTCCCCATCTACGTCTTTCAAACAAACGTTATAGTTATTATATGGCATTAGAGGCGATGTTCGAACATGGATTGAAAGTTTTCTTAGAGACAGAAATCGGTCAGTAAGAATAGGTTCTTCAATGTCGCCAATGGCACCCGTCACTAGTGGTATTCCTCAAGGATCAGTTTTAGGACCTATTTTGTTTCTCATATTTATAAACGATCTTCCAGATATTGTCACTAGTGCAGTAAAGCTTTTTGCGGACGACACCAAACTATACAGAGAAATAACAGATGAAACCGATTGTGAACTTGTTCAATGCGACCTAAACGAACTATCACGCTGGACAGATACGTGGCTACTGAGATTTAACGCATCAAAGTGCAAATCTATGCATTTAGGACGATCGAACGAGAAACATAAATACCATATTCAAGAGGGAAACACAGAAATCAAAGTGGAACAAATTAGCCTGGAAAAAGATATAGGAGTAAATTTTGACAATGAACTGAAATTTTCACAGCATATAGCAATTTGTGTAAAGAAGGCAAATCAGAAACTTGGACTAATTCGCAGATCACTTGACTATATGGAAAAGGACATGTTCTTGTTAATGTTTAAAACACTTATTCGACCGACGTTGGAATACGCTTCAGTAATCTGGTCACCAGCACTAAAGAAATATATTATCGCCATAGAAAACGTACAGCGTCGTGCTACGAAGAAATTTCAGCACTAACATATGAAAATCGACTAAAGAATTTAGGACTACCGACATTAATATATAGAAGAGAAAGAGCCGACATGGTACAGTTATTTAAAATTATGAACGGGTTCGACAAAGCAGAGGTCAGTTCGATCAACGTAGTTACGGAATCAGTCACACGCGGTCATCAACAAAAGTTGCAGAAACGCCATTACAGATACAAGTCGTACATGAACAACTTCACAGCCAGGAGTGTCAACCCATGGAACAATCTATCGACAAGATGTGTATAATCGAAATCTGTGAACAATTTTAAAAGTGGACTGAACAATGAGTGGAAACTAAAACCCAACAAGTTTTATTATGACTTTTAAAGACAACCAATGATGATACAACATGCGCACCCAGGACATAGTAGTGATAAACACCTGTCGAGAATGGTCAACACAAGCGGCGACGCTTATTATAGACCTGTAAACTACAGGTAAACTACAGGTAAACAATACAACTCATGGGCGTAGTTAATGGTGCGACATTGTGAATTTGTGGCAACAATAATTCAAAATAGGTCAAAATGTCGCACCAATAATTTCTGCCAAACACGTTTTTGACATGTCGCACCAATATTTAGCAGTTCAGAACTGTATATTTGATATTATAGAAACAGGCAGGTAGATTTGGAAACGAAAGTAACCGTTTTATACACCGTTCTCCGAATTCCAGATAGTAGTATTCATATGACCACCGATATGTACATGTACACTTGATGATGTCGCACCAGTGTCGCACCAATATGATGCGCTATGTCGCACCAATATGAAATCCGTAGCCACGCCCCTGCTTGAACTTTATAGGAACACTAACAACCTAAGTATAAGTTATAGTTCACATATTGATTTTTTTAAGAAATTAAATGCAAGGGAGCGGAGCGACCGTAGCATTTAGTTTCTTAAAAAATCAATATGTGAACTATAACATACTTATAGTTTGTCGCTGTCTGCTATACGTTTGTATGCAGTTTACCTGTAGTATTTCTCAGGTCAGGTTGACCTATTCCTGCTTGACCATTTAATGATTAAATCTGTTCATATTGCAACTTATTGGGCAATATGGAATTAAATGGGATACGATACTGGCCAGCGATTGGTTCAGAAATTTGGGCAAACTATAAATGTCCAATATAAATTACAGGGTGCATGTTGACCTAGCTCAAGATGAAGCAATTAAATATCTTGGGGTAAACATAACGAGAGACTTGTATGGAGTAAACATGTAGCGGAAGTGCTAAAGCAAGCTGAACACTATGTCTACTAGAAAAAACCCTGTCTTTAGAAATGTCCACAAGATGTAAACTTTCAGACTTATAAAGGTCTGTTGAGACCTATACCCTAAGACCAGTGTCGGTTTGGGTCTTCGCTGGCGTGTTTTTTTTCTATGGCTTAATTTTATGAGTTTTCCATTTCCTGTATTTTTTTCCTGGGACTGTACACCGCTGGTCATAGAGTGCACCTTGTTGCCTGTAAAAGGCTCTGACTACATGAATAGAATAGAATAAAAAATTATTGACTTAAACTGTTACAAGTTTCTCGTCATGTAAATAAATATAGACAAACATGTAATAGTATATCAAGTGTGAGCATGTATGTTAGAGAATGTACATGTATGACTGCTTGTTTTGTATGGCGTTAAATTGTTCATTATGTTTCATTTGTGCTATTCGTATCAGGGGCGGATCCAGGATTTCGAGTTAGGGGGGGGGGGGGGCGCAATCGCGAAACTGGGCGGGGGGTTTGGGATCTAAGAAAATTTGAAATCTAAGAACGTCTTACATGCAATTTCCAGGCTTTTATACAGCTGCTTCAATCTTATAATTTCTACAAAAATGTGATAATATAATGCAACTTTGCCGGGAGTAGGTGTTTGTCCGGACACTCTGAACGCCATGCATCCATACGAAATCCGATAAAACGGTGTTTCCTTGCATACTGACGACCGAGCGTAGCGAGGGAACGAAATTTTGAAATTTACATACAATTTCCTGCGTTTTGGCGTATTTTAGAGTAAAAAAAAAAAAAATAACTAAAAAAAACGCCAGATTTGGGGGGGGGGGGGGGGTGCGCTTGCCGGGTCCGCCCCCCTCCTGAATCCGCCCATGGGTATCCCTTGGGTAAATAATTTCTTCTGTTCATTTTTTTTTTAATTTTATACAGGGGACTGGAAACAGACAGGGCAGTCGGTGATGGACGCTTGCAACTCCTTCTCCGACCCAATCGTTAAATTCATCGACATTATCAGAAAATGTTATGTTTTATGCGCGGTGCAGAAATGTCATCTGACGTTGCACCTATGAACTTTTAGATGTTGATGAGCGTAGCAAGCACAAAGGAGTGCAGACTCGATAAGATTTTACTAGCTTCCCATTTTATAAGCATATATTCAGGGGCGGATGCAGGATTTTGATTGTTGAGCGCGAAATAAAGGCCAATCCTAACGTTGTACGACGGGAATCGATGTTAGGGGGGTTTGAGGGTCCTCCCCCAAGAAAATTTTGAATACCAGAACGCCTCAGACGCAATTTCCCGGCACAAATATAATATTTCTAAGGAAATTTTAGAGGATGCTCGCGGGGGGCGCTTAAAATATGCGTTGTTTGAACCCTATAAACATCAAGTATTTGGTTGTGATTGTCGGGGCGCTTGCGCCGGAATTTTTTTCTGCCTTTTTTAAGGCAAATAACGAATTTTAGACAATGAAAGATAAACTCTCGGCGAATTTTAGGGGGGCGCGCGCCGGGTGCGCCCCCCCCCCCTGAATCTGCGCCTGATATTGATTGCAATGGAAGGACGCACGGGGAGATGGCCGCGGGTAACCGGTTTTGAGAGTTAGTTACTTAATTGGTGCGATATGTTTACACCTTTAATATTACTATCTATTCGACTTTATTTTATACGTTTGTGCTATTATACATCTTATAAGTCTACGTCTTCAATCACATAAATAGTTTGTATCAATATTCTAGCTGTGTATTTTTTTCATTACTTTTGGGACTGTAGGCCTATATATATACCATCAATGTATATGTGTTTGTCAATTTGTGTTGTGCTGTCTTCAACAATTCTCCAAACTTTTCGGAAAGCACCTACTAAAAACAATAACAACAGATATTGGCAATATGTGTAACCAAAACTGCTTGACCCAATTGTGTCTGTATTTGCTTATCATCAAAAAACCACAAATTTAATAAAAACAGACCGGAAAAAACCATTGAACTTCTCCCAAACCGTTCCTCAACCATTTGGTCCGACTATCAGATCCTCCTTCTCAAACCAGAACCAGTATCACGAAAACAAAACAGACCTGTATTTTACTATTGGGCTAACTCACAGTACAAAAAACCATTTTTTCACAATAAACTTTATAACTTTCATTTATACCGGCAAGAACTATTCAACCCTTTCTTATCAAATTTAACTCCTTGGCAACAACCAAGTCGAATTAAACCCCGGGCCCAGGCAAAACCAAGATTGGCCTTGCGGCTCATGTGGGCGGAAGAATTGTCACTTGGGAAACAAGGGCCATAGAATGCGACTCCATGCAAAACCTGGTATCACATAAATTGTCAAGGGGAAATGTCCAGAAATCTATTGTACGCAATTAATGGATAGTAGTAACCTCTCATGGCACTGCCTTCAAATGTGGACTCCCTAAATTTTTTCGAGTTGTTTCGTTCAAATCAAGGAGTATCACACTATCACACAAACTCCTTTCTCAGTACTCAGTAATCTTGTGGAAAGACCCAGGAAAGCCCTTTGCAACATCATTTCTCGAAAACCTACCCTAAATGATAAAACCCCAGAACGAATAAACAGTTTAAAAACAATATTTCAACAAACCGAAAAAATATCAAACCTCACCCACTTCTAAAATATTATGTCTGAATTTCCAAATCACTTAAAAATTAAAAAAACCAGAATTAGACATGCTCATTGGAATCAAACATGCCCTGTCAAATTATTCTAGGAACTGAAACTTGGCTTGACCCGTCTGTTCCTCCGCATTATGAAGTACTTCCCCGCAAACATGTTCACAATCTAACGAAAGGAACCGGACCACCAAATAACAAGGAAAAGGGTCAGAGCCATGGCGGGTGTCCTAATTAGCTGTAAAAATAATACGAAATATCAGTCGGAGCTAAGAATGTTTAAGAATTCTACAAACAGAATTTGCGAGATAGTCTGGGTCGAAATCCTCAATACAAAACTCCAGGAAATTAATTACTAAGCTCTTTTTACTGACCACAAACCTAACGATGACCACCTCTTTGTAGATTCAATTAAATCAAATCCACTTGCCAGAATAAACCAAACAAAACTCCAAAATCTATCATTTTTCTTCTTGGCGGTGACTTTAACCTTGGCCATCATTATTGACTGGGAAAACATCTAGTATCATCCCTAGCAAAACCAAATGCCAAAAAACTACCACCAACAACTTTTAGACCTAACTGGCAGGACCCACATCTCTTTACCCAAATTGTGACCAAAACCCACCAGGAAAATGAAATGCCCCCCCCCCAAAAAAAAAAAAAAAAAAAAAACCCCAAAAACAAAAAAAAAAAAAAAAAAATTTAACTTTAGAACTTAATACTGACAAATTACCCTTCCTAGTAGACCAAACTTGAAACAATACCAACCTATTGGGAGAATGCAGACCATGATTATTGTATTGTTGTTTAACATGTTCCAACCTTACCACTCAGACAGTCTTGTAAAACCTAAACCAGAGAGATACTAAAATACTCCTAAAGCAACTTTGGGAAAAAGATCAGAGAAGGACTTGCAAAACCCATCCAAACTCCAAACTATCAAATCTTTAGAAAATAACCCAAAATATTGACATCATTTTGGAATACATTTTAAAGATAATCTACAAATAAAGTCAACTAATGGGAGGGAATATACCTACAAAACTAAATAAAAACATGACAATAAACTACCATGGGGTAGTCAAAACGAATTTGAGAAAGAAATATAGAATTAAGTATAAACGCAACCTACTCAAAAGCAAGGAAAAATCACATAACCAAAAACACGAGAAACTCAAAAAAATTTAAATAAAAATTGAAATCCAAAAAGAAACAAAGGCAAGCCTTTTAATTGGCTATACATTGAAAATATTATCTGTGAAACATACCAAGTTGCCAGGAACAAGGAAACCCAAAAAACAATACAAAACTGCCCTCAAAAATCTTTTTTTCATACATAAAAACGCAGAAAACTGAAAACCAAACTGTCCCACCACTGGAGAAAAGAAAATGGCATTACTAAAATCAGACCCACATAGCAAATCAAATATTGATCCTAAATAACCAAGTTCCAAAAATGCATTTACCCCCATAAATTCAGAAACCCAAACCCCATACCCGGACAAGGGGCCCAGTCCACACCCTTGCTATGCAAGATATATTCTTTCACTGAAAACGGCTTATTACCAACTTTCTTCGTAATTCTTAAACCACATAAAGCTTAGGACCTGATAAAAATTACCACGTAAAAATTTTAAAAGAATGTAGTGAATCCAATATCTCGATCCTTACCTTACCTAATCTTCCAAACCCTCCCATGTCCTTAGGCAAAATCCCTAGTGATTGGAAAAACCACGCAAATGTATTGTCCATGTATTTAATTTAAAAAAGGAGACAAGCAACGATGACATTAACTTTTATCGGCCAATTATCTCTGACATTGCATTTGCTGTAAATCTTCTCTAGAACATGTTGGTATCAAGTTAATATGATGTCACATTTGGCGAAAA
The DNA here is from genome assembly GCA_029237695.1 of Conchocele bisecta. Classification (NCBI taxonomy): domain Eukaryota; kingdom Metazoa; phylum Mollusca; class Bivalvia; order Lucinida; family Thyasiridae; genus Conchocele; species Conchocele bisecta. The sequence goes on along the minus strand of CM055268.1, from coordinate 101,437,700 downwards.
TAAACAATTAATAGTTTTATACGAATTTTATTCAACAAAATTGCTTCAAAGATCATCCCGCTCGTTGTGAAACCCTAAATTCATACTACCTTTCTCCAAATGCTTTGCCAAATTCAAATGAACCGAAAGTAATTTTCAAAACTGGACACCATCATTATGGATTTTTGCCAAAGCTTTGATAAAGTTCCCACCAACAAACCTTCCTTCTTCACAAACTTAAATTCTACGGCATTCAACTGCAACGCTTTCTTAACTGGATCTCGAACTTTACTTGCTGGATAGGGACCCAGACAGTTAGTACTGGGAGGGCGAAACGAATGTTCAAATTAAGGCACCTGTTCACTTCAGGCGTTACCCCTCAGGGGCACTGTCTTGGGGCCTATCCTCTTACCTCCATTCTAAACATTAAATGAATTTCCCATGGACTTATCCTAACAATATAGCACCCTCAACAGACTTTTCGCAGACGAACAGTATTATTTTAAATAAAGAAATACACACCAATCAACAGATGCTGAGCTACTCCAATCAGACCTCTAAATTTGTTGTGGTAGGTGGGGTGCAAGAATGGCTCATGCACTTTCATCCAGATAAAACATGCAAACCATTTTCAGTGTAATCTCAAAAAAAGAAATCGATAAAATTACCTACAAAGAACTTCATGGCCATCCAATTAGGAAAATGTATTCAAAATGCAAAATATTTAGGCCTCACACTCAAAAGTAATCTAAAAATGGGAACAAACACATAAAACCAACATTTACCAGTAAGGGCCTCCAACCAAATCCTTGGGATTCCTAAAACGAAATTTATGAAGATAAACTCCAACCAAAGTTAAAGATTCATGCATACAAAGCCACTTGTTCGGCCCAAACTTGAATATTCTTTCTTGTTTGTTTGGGACCCTCAACAAAATCAAAATCAAAATTGAACCAGATAGAAAAATTTCAAAAAGACGTGCAGCCCAGGTTTGATTTCCCACCGTTACCATTAAACACCAGCTCAGTATTTCCAACATGTTACAAAATAATCTCAACTGGGCCCTCTCTTGAAATTAGTAGAAACACGCTGCCGATTTAATTATGCTCTACAAAATTACGTGTGTTCCACCAAGTAGTTGCTATTCAAACCCCAATTACATTTACTTATCCCTGTTGATCGCCCGAACTAGTCAACTCATTTTTTCTATTCATCATTTAGAAACACATTTCTTCAAACAAAATAAAGAACTCATACAAATTTATTTGCCTTCTAACCCCCACAACTATTACTCAATGGAAATCCTCCTGCCATCCTTCTGTTCATGAAGCAGCCCACAGTGGATGCTTTTCAAAAGCCCTTACCTTTCCCTGTGGCTGTCCTCACCCCCAATCTAACCACCAGTAAACTACTGACAATGTCGTTATTATAGTTTTACGTTACCCACTACCTCCCCCCTACATCACTGTATATTCATTTATTCAATATTTTAATTAGGCGGCCGGCAACTTAATTTCAAATTTGAAATTTGGGTGGGTGAGTGTCGGTTACAAAATTAAGAAGAAGAAGAATTGGTCGTAGAGCGGGGAAGACCGATTCTGTGGAAGACTTTCTTCGTGTACAGCTTAATTTACCATCTTGCGTGTGTGTGAACACATATAAATGGCCACATATAATAATGTTTTGCCCAGGGGGTGAGGGGGTGGCGGCGGGGCAGCCCCGGGGAATTAGACAGCAATAAATTGCCCGACAGGCGGGAATTAGACAGCCAAATTAATTCCCGTCAGGCGGGAAATTAGACTGTAAACGTTGATCCCGGTTGAGCCAGACTAGGACAACGCTGGGTATAGCTCTCTGTTTGTGTGGCTCTATTGGTCTCAGTAGCTATGTACATTGAACTATGTTTGTTTAATTCATCCATTATACTCGCGGACTATACATCGTATTTTATCAGCTACGTTGGACTTTTTCGTTTTTGAAAGTGAAAAAAAAAACGCCCAATTAATTAATTTAGTCTACCTCATTGGCTTATTGGGTCCTAAACACGTGGACGAATCCAATCATTGGCAGCTAATCAAAATATGTTGGCTTCGGTTTTGACAAAATTAAATACAGTGTCTTTTGATACAAGTAACCACATACTGCCTCAGCAAACGTCAATAGATTATCAATTCTAGGTATGATGAAGTTGAAGATCCGGTTTATGGGAACTACCTGCTTGGAAAAACATTTTAAAATATTTTTGGGTTTTCATTTTAAAACCGCTGGATAATTGTTGGAATCATTTTATTTATAGAGGGGAGGGTGCAACGTTGAAGGCAAATTTCTTTGTGAATAATTACATAGTTTTGCCTCGGGTAAGTAAAATTTCTTTACTAACTTTCAATTGTATGAAATTTACAATTTATAGGCCTAACCAGGGACAGGGGCAGTTTTGGACTTGGGACGATTTGGTTCCGACCCGTTAGTTGGAGGATCAGAACCACAGGTTATAGGCACATTGATTGGACTAAATTATATATACATAACAACTTTCTGAAATACATAAACAAACCACCCATGGTAGTACATGTTTATTCTTTAAATACTATAAAGCTCGGCACATAAATTTATTTCCTGGACTCGTTTCATCATAAAATCTTGTATGAAATGGAAATTGGTTTGAGATCCTATTATTTAATCCAATCAATGGTTGCCTAACTTCCTGGTGGATCAGACAGGAAACATTAGTTGGTGCCATTTTCTTGATTTTTTGCCGCCAACAACCGGCCCTGGGCGCCTACATGAATAAAAACTAATTTGTAAGTTTTAGGATCTAGATCGAATTAATGTGTTAATTGTTTTGCCTGTACGATTATGTTCTGCATCCAGCCGCTTAGGTTGTGTTGAGTAGGTCAATACTGTCCGGTTTTCAATCAATAAGGGGGTTTAGGGTTTACGGTAGCCAAGTAGCCTAATTTCGTCATGGGTCCCAAATTTCGACACGCCAATAGTTGCGAACAACGTAAACTGGCTGCGTACTGGCGAAGCAGAAGTTTACGGACGGCCTTAATAAATAGCCTAAACGCTCAGGATTAGCAGAAGATCAAATCTGGTTCCGCACTTTGGTGGAGGTTAATTAACAGAATATTTTTCCATATTTAGGTTTACACAAATACTAAGGGTTAGTATTATGGTTAGGGGGGGGGGACCCCCCAAAACCCCCCCCCTGTACAAAACAGTTCTGTGGGGATCAATTTAAGGAACTCTGATGTTTTTGTTTGATTATGTAAAATAAACCTAGGATTTCAAAAATGACCCGGTCAATTGGCAATCAAAATTCTAACTGTTAAAATATTTACTGGGGTTCTAGTTGCTGAAAGGGCAACATATTTCCCCTCATTCTTAGAACCTACTACTGTTAATGAAATTTAGTTTCAGGGAGTTACCTAGTTGGGTTTACTGTTTTAGTGTTTAAAATAAGTTCAGTTGGAAAAATCGATACAATATGTCAAAATTTAACCTTCCGAATGTTGCGAACCCAGATTTCTGGTTCGACAATCCTGGAGCGTTTAGGCTATGTAAAGGTGTCGTAATCACTTAGGCTTCGCCAGTTATGCAAGCAGGTTTACGTGTTTCGCAACTAGGAACCACGCCACGGCCCTCGGTATAGAAAATATATTTCCTCCAACAAGTTCTAATAGAGACATAGAGGCTCTGGATTCAATTTATGTAGAGAAGTTGTTTATCAATTTTGATAATCATCTATTGTGGGGCCTGTTAGAGTAAGGGGTCGTGGGCTTCTTCGCACAGATCTGTGGCTTGCGCACACCTACTGTGTTTCCATCATTTGTGGACAGCTATTAGTGATTTCTTTCTGTCAAAATGTTTTTGAATCACAAAAATAGTTTCGGTTTGAAACATATTTTCCATGTGTTTGTACTTTACCGGTTGGATTTTATGCGCACGGCCATGAAGTCTCCAGGACGTGAAAGCCTCATTTCTGCATACGCAATCAAAACAATGGTTGTTGTCAGGGCAAAATTAGTCTGGGTTAATTGACCTTTAGTTTTGCAATAATTCAGGCTTTCTTTTATTAAACCAAGGACTTCGTTTTTATTACTTTCCAGTTTTAATACATTATAACTTTAACTTTAAATAAATTATTATACAAGTTCTACTTATTTAGATCGCCATTATAGATTGGGTGTGCGAAGCCATCGGAACTCAGTTTGTCTATTTTGCCCTGACTTGCTTGTTTGGTTATGAAATTAATGGAGGGAATCCCTCGGATCCAGGTGGAAACAATTTTGTGTCGTGGACACGGCATGTTTCCCTTTTCGGGTCGGGGTCAAATTGCTTTATCTGGCTTATTTTTAACAAAACAGGAAGTGTTCATTGCCCAACATATTTTTGGATGAAAGACAAAATATGTCCGAAAACATTGGGCGAAAGCCACGAACTCCCTACTCTAGTGTTACCTTACAAAAAAAGTTTTTGGTGAAATGGTTAGAACATCAATGGTTTTAGACATAGTTTTTGTTCTCACTCCTTTCATCCGTTAGAGACATAGACTAAGGCCATTATGTCCTAAATGTAGAAACATATTTTGATTAAAACATTTGTTTTTATCCAAACGTTGTACTTCTGCATATAAATATTCATTATTTCCCCCAATTGTATGTTAATTACACCATTACTAATTGAAAACTCATACAAAAATTATTTGTGATTTTTATTTACATATGGGAGTGAATTTTTAGTGGTGAATTCGGTGATTATCGTCACGCCTGGGAATACCAATAAGGCGGTGCTTACACATGCGGCTTGAATTTCATTGGATGATTGCAATTGCTGACAATTTATTTGTCAAATAATTTCATTGGCCGACGCACGCCGTGGATAATTAGTTCACGGTAAATGACATTATTGACAGCCGAATAGTGGAAATTAGCTAGTCGAGGTCAAATCCTGAGTCCCACGTTTACACTCGGAGACCCAAACTTTATTGATTTTTATTTCTCTCGCCTAGCTCAGCTTTTGCAAAAGGTGTTTTTATTACGTACGTCAGACCCACGGATCATTGAGTAACTTTTGTACCTACTGGAGTGATTATTCTTCGATGGTTAGAAATGCTAACCATTTGATTCGCTGGTGGAATTTTGTCTCCACCAATTTTGTATTGTTTGATCAATTCATCAATTTAGATTAATATAGCTGTTAAAAATAACTCGAGATTATATCATGGCTTGGAATTTTATGCTGCTCTAGCATTGGTTTCTTATCAAATTTGACGATTTCACTATGCGAATTGTTTTATGACAAACAATCTCAGCCAATTGTTGGTTTGGTTGATGATTGTGACGGGACATTAACATCAATTGTTAATGCTGGACATCATTCAACGGGACCACGTATTTATATCCATCTTTGCGAAAGGAGAGGGGTCACACTTGCCGGGGGCGTGCCATTAAAATTGCTTTCACGGCTGATGCAAACCACATGTTCGTACAGTACGAGAAATATAGTGGCCTTTAGTGGGGTAAGTTTGATGTGCTAACACGCAATTTCTTTCATTTAGCGGGTTGTTCGGGAGCTTAAAAACTACCAATTTTTACAGTTTTAGCTACAATTTTTAATTTTAATTTTATGAAAGTATGTAAAGTAAAGTATCGATACCAGCAACTTGGTATCGCGATACGGTGGTTCGCTATCGCCAGAGAGGAAAGATCAATGATTACATCGGGTATCGATGGTATCGCGGCATCTCTATTGTGTATCTCACTTCAATTAACAACAAACAAAAATCAATAAATCTGTTTAGTTTTTGTGGACATATATAGTCTCTATTTTACATTAGTAAAGGCGAATTGACGATGGCAGTTCAAACGGAAGATTTACGCAAGGTTACTTGATTATTATAAACCTAATGATTCATTTGCTTTGCTCCTTTAATGGAATAACGTTTTTATTCGCGACAAAAAACATCAAGTTTATTTTCAATTCTGTAACCAATTACCTCGGTGGTTAACCAGTTGTCGTTAAAAACTATACCGAAGGGCGAATTTTCCTCCGACAGAAAAAAATAAAAGGTCTGGTACCGAAATTCTTCAATTCGAAAGTTTCAGAAGCCCTGATTTATATATTTATATCTTATATAGGTGGGTTGATTTTCAATTTAAATGCAGCACTTTACTAAATTCAATGTTTATCTGAAAAAGTAACTAATTAATATATATAGATGAAAATAAAATAAAGCAACATAATGTATAGTTCTGTAGTTTTCTTACAATCACCTCCAAGTTTTTTTTATGGTTGTAGCTTTATCCGCTTCCAAAAGGTTAGATTGGCAAAACATGCCAAAAAAGGTTAGCGTTAACTTGTGACATTTGTGTGACATTTTGAAATGACCTCTTACATTCAGCTGTTAATTGGTATTTTACAGTTGCGTGTGTATTAGATTAATGAGGTAAAACCTACATTTCAAAATTTGGCAATGTGCAACTACAAAGTTATTTGTAAGTTTCATTGAATTTTGATTAATTTAAATATCGAAGATTAAACTGTTTTTATATACAACTCCCATTCAACATTTTCGGTAGTACAAAATATCATCAAATTCCAAAGTACATGTGTTTGCCCACTGAAAATATATGGAGTTTTGTACAAAGAGAAATAGTTTTTTTAATGGTCTAACAATCTAAATAGCTTTGTAAAATAACATAACTAACACTTAATAAAAAAAAACATTGAAAATGTACAGTTTTATAGCCGGGATTAATGAATGGCAACCAAAATTGTCACAAGTGTAACATTGCCTGTTTCAAATCACCAGCATTTTGTTAATTTTTGTATTTAACATTTTTTTTATTTTAGCTTTTTTTTCAGGTCCCTGGAAGGCCATAGAGAAGTATTCATATGCAAAACAAGATTGACAATAGTGAATCGTAGTTGAAAAACTAGTTGATGAAATTTATTTACTGATGGTCACAAGTGTAACGTTTTTTTGTTATAATAAACACATGCTCATGGCAAAAATAAAGTTAAAAACTAACTTTTTCTTTGGTCATTTGTTAATAAATATGTCAGCCATGTTCATCTATTGTTAAATAACAGTTTAAACATAAAAATAACATGTTCTGAATAAATAATTTTTTATTTGTCACAAAGTGTAACTTTTTATTTTTGCTTAAAAGTTTTAGAAGTTAAATGTTGAAAACATAACTTGCTTTGATAATTTTGTTAATTAAAATTTTATGTAGCCTTGTAACATATATTTTAAATACATTTAAATCAACTAAAAAAGTCATGTTTTTTGAATAAAATACATTGCCAAAAAATGGTCACAAGTGTAACGATTTTTTATTTAAATATTATACGTTTTTTGGAAACATGCTAATAAATTGGTTAAATACTACTGATAATCAAATCAATTTATGGTATATATTGGTGAGATACCCTAAATTTTACATAAAATTACAACTTTCTCATTCATTATGGGGCTCTTAACTTATTCACTAAGGAAAATCTTTGGTTGATGTGTGTGTATTGGAAATTTAGGGTTATCTTTCTTTTTAACTTAAAATATCTATAAAATAAAAATAATATATTGAGCTTTCTACAATAAGAAATGTACGTTAAAATGTGTTTCTATTACATGCCCATTATGAGTTACAATGAACTATAAAAACAAATGATTATCGTTTAACTGTCAGTGCGTATTCTGAAGTCAAAAGAAAGTCAACACAGATATTCGTTACAATGTAATTGAAAGATTGATTGTAAAACATGAAAGTTTAAACACTCAGTCCTGTTTTTTCTACCGTCATACCTAATGTATATTTCTTCGAAATTTGAAGTTCCGTGATTAGAAAAAAATATTAAAACACCATTTGTTGTATGACCCCTTTGAAATTTGACCCCACATGTCACACTTTTATTGCTGCATTTAAATTGAAATCACCCATTATTATAATTATATACGTACATTTGGTCCAAGTTGTTGGGTCATTTTAAGGACCCAACAATTTCAAATTGTTGCTCATTCCGTAAATTAAACAACCACCTACGGAATGAACCAAACTATTGACGCATTGCGCAAGACCATTTCCGGAGCAACTAAAAAAAAAGAATTTTACAAAAAAAAAACTTGCAATAGAGATCCTAAGGAAGGTCGCACGAAAAAAAAAGACCCAAAACATTTCAAAACAAAAGAAAATAAGGACCCAATAAAATGACCAAGTATGAGTACATTTGGTCAATTGTTGGGTCATTTTAAGGACCCAACAATTTCAAATGTTGCTCATTCCGTAAATACAACACCTACGGAATGAACCAAACTATTGACGCATGCGCAAGACCATTTCCGGCAACTAAAAAAAAAGAATTTTACAAAAAAAACTTGCAAGATCCTAAGGAGGACGACGAAAAAAAAGACCCAACAATTTCAAAACAAAAGAAAAGACCCAATAAATGACCAAGTATGAGGTTCTTGGGTCTCAACTTATAATTTATTGGCTCCTAACCATCATGCATGGACATCACATCAGATATATAGCTTGACCCAATAAAACTGTCGGGAACTGTATCATAGTTCTTGGGTCTCAACTTATAATTTATTGGCTCCTAACCATCATGCATGGACATCACATCAGTTATATAGCTTGTGACCCAATAAAACTGTCGGGAACTGTATCATAGTTCTTGGGTCTCAACTTATAATTTATTGGCTCCTAACCATCATGCATGGACATCACATCAGATATATATAGCTTGACCCAATAAAACTGTCGGGAACTGTATCATAGTTCTTGGTTATCAACTTATAATTTATTGGCTCCTAACCATCATGCATGGACATCACATCAGATATATATAGCTTGACCCAATAAAACTGTCAGGAACTGTATCATTGTTCTTGGTTATCAACTTATGATTTATTGGCTCCTAACCATCATGCATGGACATCACATCAGATATATATAGCTTGACCCAATAAAAACTGTCAGGACTGTATCATAGTTCTTGGGTGGTCAACTTATAATTTATTGGCTCCTAACCAGGCATGGACATCACATCAGATTTGAACTGTGTCACAAATACATACCTGCCAACTATTACGATTTTGGCGAAATAATTACGATTTTTTTTCATTCCCATTCCGCCCTACGAAATATAAACACAATATTCTGCCTTTTAAAAAAAAATACATAAAAAATCGTATTGCGTCTCGTAATTTCATTTTCGTCTTTAGAAGTCTTTGAGTACTTCAGCAGACCTGTTTACTCCTACGGATTCTCCGTAGTTTCCACGGAAAATACGTTGAAATTACGCACTACGTTTCGACATCTCGATCATACGGATTCCGAAAATCGCCGATCTTTTGTCGTTCGTTTTTGGTCATTTCGATTTTGGACCGGACTAGACAATGCAATGTGCGATGATCGTGATTAGCTCTACATAAATCGTTATGGACATTTTGCACGTTTTTGAACCGGACCCCCTGTTGAGTTGAGAACGTCCTAGGCGGAGAACTTTGATTAATTCTAAACAAAATTTTATGATTTCTTTCTGTCACATGTTACTGAATAAAATGTGGTTTACATTTTGAAAATCGGTATAGGAATAAATATTGTATGTACCAATATATGCCCTGGTCCATTTCTTTTTTTACCGAGTATATATATATATATATATATACAGTATAACCTCCCTATATCGGGCCCTCTAGTAACCGGAATCCTCTCGAGACCGGTCAATTTTCAAAGTCCCGATTTGATTCCTTCTTTATTCAATGTAATAAAACCCTCTGATTACCGCGCCCTCTGAACTCCGGAAACCGGACGATTTTCTAACAATTAAAACGACTTTTCAGCATAAATCTACCTCTTAATACCGGACCGGTCAAAATCGCCGATCAGAATTGCTAAAATCACAAAGCGCCCGCGGCGGGGGATAAACTCCCTGCCAAGGTCGTGTTTGTTTGCCTGGCTGACAACCACACAGGTGTCTGCTAAGTGAGATTTGACACGCTTTACAAGTCAATGTTGGGATTGTTTTGATATAAGTGCGATGAAAGGATGAAAGGATGTGTCTAACGCGGCCAACGGTCACTCATCGTCCCAAATTGATCATCATATTTGATTAAGCGGTCACCCGTAATCGGGATGTGGACTTGCCTCGCTGTCCTTGTAATTGCCACGGGGCATCAAAGTGGCAGACCCATTAGCGTGCCGACATGCGGCCATTCATTATCTGGGCAAACACGATGACGTCAGCTGCCAAATAACAATGCGACACCTCCACTGTCTACTCCGATACGCACGTTTAAGCACCGATGTAAGCCATGTAAACGCAGCGACTCCGTTAAGGTGCTTATTTTTATCAATTTCGGGTGACATTTTGTTACTATTCACCAACAATTGCAAGTTGGGAGTCCTTTAAAAGAACATTCTCAATGTGACGATTCTGAGGCACTCATAACTCCCCCCCCCCCCCCCAACGGCTATACACAACTTAGCATGAGTGTTGGTCACGTGGGTGTGCATAAATTAATTACGGATGTGTGCCAATAATAACATCCGGTTGTTCGAGTTGTTTCCCTTGTAAATCTCGAAACAGTAAATAAAAGACGAAGACAAAATTATATCGTAAATTAATATACTTTACGCAGATGATTATCTGCATTTGATTATCCAAAAACAACGCACACATCCCAATCAATTGATGTCAGAATTGCCATATTTTAATAAAACTGGTCTTTTATCAGAATTTGAAAATAGCATACGCGGAAGTTCAAAACCTATATCCGTTGGTACCAGTTACCGACAAAACTGCATCGCGGAAAGAAGTTGTAGTTTTACCGACCGATGGGAAAACATTTCTACTGTGCAGACGGTCTGAACGACTGATGCTTTCGTTTAACGGCCACACAGACTCCTTGGAACTGCACGCCGCCTGTAGACATATATATATCTTAGCCAACACTGTTACATTCACTGCTTTAGAATCGTCTCAATGAAACGATTCTAAAGGAATGCCAACATGCCATTTATGACAAATAACAAATAAGAAATAACAAATCCCTTCCCAAAGTGATAAATGTGAGCACCTTAACTTGAGCTCTGTGAATATTAGTGTTAATGGCCTATAAACAGCTAAGATCATCTAAGGCCAGGCACACATTCAACCTACCCCCAAGTCAGAAAGTGGACAACCTCTACAAACCGGAAACCTCTCTAAACTGGACTTTTTGTCTGGTCCGGAGCCTGTCCGGTTTACAGAGGTTACACTGTATATAAAAAAAGGTAAAGTTTTCCCTTAGCCCTGAGGCCGTAAGGGCAGTGGACGATTAGCGGCCGACTGTTTCACGGGGCACGGCATATGGAAGGCGGTGCCCATCTCCTCTCCTTCCGCTGCCTTATAACCTTCCCTGAATATTAATTCTATTGGTCATCTTAGTATATGTAGCGAAATTTGCGTGCTGTATGCTTTTTCTGGTAGTAAATTAAATGCATTTTAGTTCGTTATTATTTTACAGCATGTGTTCTATTTATAGTACCCCCTATTCAATCCCAGAATTATTAGCGGTAAACACAGGTATACGTCATAGTGTGGTAGGACTATTTCAACCGCATTTTCCCCATCTCTGCTATACATGTAGGTGACGTACTGCATTCATCAGCTCATGAACATCAGTGAACGCCAGAACGTGACGTTAATGGCAACGTAATTACATCATTCGCGACGTTATCATGAACGTAGCCAATGACGTTCGAGCAGCGCCTGCAGTGGCCCAATCCAGGCACAGTGCATGCCAACTGTATAGTGGTAGTATAAAGTCTAACTTCTTCGACGTGAATGGAGTAAAAACATTATTAATAGCCTTAAATGACATAGAAAAGTGTAAATATAAGAATTGAACTTCGTTTTTTGAGCGTTCATGGGATTACATGTGACCATGCGTTCATCACCCCATGAACTCAAAAACGAAGTTCAATTCTTAAACATACCAATAAATTCTACATTTGTGTCGACGGTGGGACTGAGCGTTTCGAAACGCTGCTTGAAACATTTCCCAGTGTGACGTAGTTTCTACCCTGTGGGACACTAACTTGAATTATATTAGGCATTGTGTAGGGTTTGTGTCCAATCATTGTGGGGTTCACATTCCATTTATTGTGGAAGCCATGTGACTCGTCGGACGGACGTATGTACTCTCGGTGGTCGCCTGGTTGCATATTTGGGAAAAAATAAGAAAAAAATGAAATTTTCCTCACCCCACAACTACCGGTACACATGATCTCTTCTCACGAAGCACTGGGCTCATAGCCACCGAACTTCATGGTTATTCGGTGAAGCATTTTAAGATCTGGCAGTATCTGTGGGGTGTTGATGCACGTCACAAAATATGGACACATTGCTTTTCTTGTAGAGGATATTTATACAGACTTGTTCAGGGCCTACGCACCCTTCTTTGTAGACGTCGGTACCCGGTCACTTCCCCAAGCAAAATAAATTGTTGTTTTCCCCAAACATATATTTTGTTTGTCTGAAATAAAGTCAAAATTACTTCAATCTCATATAAAATTGCCTTTAAAGTCTTAACTTGTGGAAATTGTGCGCTTCCCCATTTTCCCCCAAAACTTCAAAAATCACGTTTTTTTATCCCACAAAAAGGGCTAGGGCGCCTTCCCCAAAACTGGAACAAAGGCCCTGCTGATAGGTATCAGGTACCCATTCACTGCTGGGTGAACAGAGAAAGTGCAGAAGGTTGCGAGTTCGATCTTCGGATCGGGTTGTAACTGGAAAACTTTCTCTTTCTGCAACTTAAATACAGATTTCAATACACCGTGGGCGGAGCTTATTACCATTGCGTTGTCACGGAGGGGTTTTGAAGCCATATTAGATATCAGATTTGAACTGTGTCACAAATATATATATACATGTATAGCTTGACCCAATAAAACTGTCGGGAACTGTATCATAGTTATTGGGTCTCAACTTATAATTTATTGTCTCCTAACCAGGCATGGACATCACATCAGATTTGAATATATACACTTGGCAAAAGAAGTAAGTTCCACACGTTTGAATTGTGTATATTTTTGTCAATAATGCACCGAAATGGAAATTCATAGGTTATAATAAATCATTTATCTTTACTGAAATGATATGCAAAATTTCATACCGATCACACTTGTATGCATTACGGTACTGAACGCTACGTGACGCGAGTCAGATTTTCAAAGTCGCATGTTCTCCGAAACGGTTATGTTTTTCATGTCAGCATCCAGCATTAACACACGCGTTGCGGCAAACGTCTCATAGACTGTATGCTTATGCTAACACACCAGTTGCATCGTTTGGCATACATTTCGTTGTGTTTGACACACTTAAATTGACGTCAGGACGTCAACACTTGTTGTTAACGTCAAATCGGCAAATGACGTAACAAAACGAACTTTCCCACGTTTTTTCCCCATGGAATCGGATTCGTTGATGAGATGTTATGGTGGAACAATGCTATAGTAAAGATTTGATGTGATTTTGTGGACTTCTGGAACATTGTGGAAAATTCATCCTGAAGCCACAATAGCGTTTAAGCAGCAATATTGCGCTGTAACGTCATGCTGACGTCAATCGGCCCATTTCCACAAAGTGTTTCCCTGTGTGAAATTTGACGTACACGTGTCTTGTAAAGGTTGCAACCAAGTTTTGCACGAAAAGTTTGACATGCTTAAAGATCCGCATTGTTTTAGAGAATGAACTGTAAATTGCCATTAAATGATGAGTTTAATAAGGCCAAAACTGCGACCACAGTGCACTTTGATGTGCTATGGACGCTGCATAAATCATTACTTTTCAACAACCATTTGTCAAGTTACTGCACACATGTGGAACTTACCAAATGAAAGCAAAATTACATCGCATCAGAGACTACAACTGTACTTATGGAAATTGAAATATATGCCTATAGCCATATGTTGGAACTTACTTCTTTTGGCCAGGTATACGTATATATAGCTTGACCCAATAAAACTGTCAGGAACTGTAGTCAATAGTTCTTGGGCCCTCAACTTATAATTTATGGCTCCCCCTAAAAAAAAAAAATCCTACAAAAAAAAAAAAATCGTTTAAAAAAAAAAAAACCCATCAATGCATGACATCACATCATATATATATAGCTTGACCCAATAAAACTGTCAGGAACTGTATCATAGTTCTTGGGCCTCAACTTATGTTGCTCATTTTAAGGACCCACAATTTCAAATGTTGCTCATTATCCGTAAATACAACACCTACGGAATGAAAAACCAAACTATTGACGCATGCGCAAGACCATTTCCGGCAACTAAAAAAAAAAGAATTTTACAAAAAAAACTTGCAAGATCCTAAGGAGGACGACGAAAAAAAAGACCCAACAATTTCAAAACAAAGAAAAAGACCCAAATAAATGACCAAGTATGAGTATATATATATATATATATATATAGCTTGACCCAATAAAACTGTCGGAAACTGTATCATAGTTCTTGGGTCTCAACTTATAATTTATTGGCTCCTAACCATCATGCATGGACATCACATCAAGATATAGCTTGACCCAATAAAACTGTCGGGAACTGTATCATAGTTCTTGGGTCTCAACTTATAATTTATTGGCTCCTAACCATCATGCATGGACATCACATCAGATATATATAGCTTGACCCAATAAAACTGTCGGGAAACTGTATCATAGTTCTTGGTTATCAACTTATAATTTATTGGCTCCTAACCATCATGCATGGACATCACATCAGATATATATAGCTTGACCCAATAAAACTGTCAGGAACTGTATCATTGTTCTTGGTTATCAACTTATGATTTATTGGCTCCTAACCATCATGCATGGACATCACATCAGATATATATAGCTTGACCCAATAAAACTGTCAGGAACTGTATCATAGTTCTTGGGTCTCAACTTATAATTTATTGGCTCCTAACCAGGCATGGACATCACATCAGATTTGAACTGTGTCACAAATACATACCTGCCAACTATTACGATTTTGGCGAAATAATTACGATTTTTTTTCATTCCCATTCCGCCCTACGAAATATAAACACAATATTCTGCCTTTTAAAAAAAAATACATAAAAAATCGTATTGCGTCTCGTAATTTCATTTTCGTCTTTAGAAGTCTTTGAGTACTTCAGCAGACCTGTTTACTCCTACGGATTCTCCGTAGTTTCCACGGAAAATACGTTGAAATTACGCACTACGTTTCGACATCTCGATCATACGGATTCCGAAAATCGCCGATCTTTTGTCGTTCGTTTTTGGTCATTTCGATTTTGGACCGGACTAGACAATGCAATGTGCGATGATCGTGATTAGCTCTACATAAATCGTTATGGACATTTTGCACGTTTTTGAACCGGACCCCCTGTTGAGTTGAGAACGTCCTAGGCGGAGAACTTTGATTAATTCTAAACAAAATTTTATGATTTCTTTCTGTCACATGTTACTGAATAAAATGTGGTTTACATTTTGAAAATCGGTATAATATAAATATGTATGTACCAATATATGCCCTGGTCCATTTCTTTTTTTACCGAGTATATATATATATATATATATATACAGTATAACCTCCCTATATCGGGCCCTCTAGTAACCGGAATCCTCTCGAGACCGGTCAATTTTCAAAGTCCCGATTTGATTCCTTCTTTATTCAATGTAATAAAACCCTCTGATTACCGCGCCCTCTGAACTCCGGAAACCGGACGATTTTCTAACAATTAAAACGACTTTTCAGCATAAATCTACCTCTTAATACCGGACCGGTCAAAATCGCCGATCAGAATTGCTAAAATCACAAAGCGCCCGCGGCGGGGGATAAACTCCCTGCCAAGGTCGTGTTTGTTTGCCTGGCTGACAACCACACAGGTGTCTGCTAAGTGAGATTTGACACGCTTTACAAGTCAATGTTGGGATTGTTTTGAGATATAGTGCGATGAAAGATGAAAGGATGTGTCTACGCGGCAACGGTCACTCATCGTCCCAAATTGATCATCATATTTGATTAAGCGGTCACCCGTAATCGGGATGTGGACTTGCCTCGCTGTCCTTGTAATTGCCACGGGGCATCAAGTGGCAGACCCATTAGCGTGCCGACATGCGGCCATTCATTATCTGGGCAAACACGATGACGTCAGCTGCCAAATAACAATGCGACACCTCCACTGTCTACTCCGATACGCACGTTTAAGCACCGATGTAAGCCATGTAAACGCAGCGACTCCGTTAAGGTGCTTATTTTTATCAATTTCGGGTGTGACATTTTTGTTACTATTCACCAACATTGCAAGTTGGGAGTCCTTTAAAAGAACATTCTCAATGTGACGATTCTGAGGCACTCATAACTCCCCCCCCCCCCCCCCCCCCCCCCCCCCCCCCCCCCCCCCCCCCCCCCCCCCACCCCCCCCCCCCCCCCCCCCCCCCCCCCCCCCCCCCCCCCCCCCCCCCCCCCCCCCCCCCCCCTAACGGCTATACACAACTTAGCATGTGTGTTGGTCACGTGGGTGTGCATAAATTAATTACGGATGTGTGCCAATAATAACATCCGGTTGTTCGAGTTGTTTCCCTTGTAAATCTCGAAACAGTAAATAAAAGACGAAGACAAAATTATATCGTAAAATTGATATACTTTACGCAGATGATTATCTGCATTTGATTCCAAAAAACAACGCACACATCCCAATCAATTGATGTCAGAATTGCCATATTTTAATAAAACTGGTCTTTTATCAGAATTTGAAAATAGCATACGCGGAAGTTCAAAACCTATATCCGTTGGTACCAGTTACCGACAAAACTGCATCGCGGAAAGAAGTTGTGTTTTAGTTTTCCACGACCGATGGGAAAACATTTCTACTGTGCAGACCGGTCTGAACGACTGATGCTTTCGTTTAACGGCCACACAGACTCCTTGGAACTGCACGCCGCCTGTAGACATATATATCTTAGCCAACACTGTTACATTCACTGCTTTAGAATCGTCTCAATGAAACGATTCTAAAAGGAATGCCAACATGCCATTTATGACAAATAACAAATAGAAATAACAAATCCCTTCCCAAAGTGATAAAATGTGAGCACCTTAACTTGAGCTCTGTGAATATTAGTGTTAATGGCCTATAAACAGCTAAGATCATCTAAGGCCAGGCACACATTCAACCTACCCCCAAGTCAGAAAGTGGACAACCTCTACAAACCGGAAACCTCTCTAAACTGGACTTTTTGTCTGGTCCGGAGCCTGTCCGGTTTACAGAGGTTACACTGTATATAAAAAAAAGGTAAAGTTTTCCCTTAGCCCTGAGGCCGTAAGGGCAGTGGACGATTAGCGGCCGACTGTTTCACGGGGCACGGCATATGGAAGGCGGTGCCCATCTCCTCTCCTTCCGCTGCCTTATAACCTTCCCTGAATATTAATTCTATTGGTCATCTTAGTATAGTAGCGAAATTTGCGTGCTGTATGCTTTTTCTGGTAGTAAATTAAATGCATTTTAGTTCGTTATTATTTTACAGCATGTGTTCTATTTATAGTACCCCCTATTCAATCCCAGAATTATTAGCGGTAAACACAGGTATCGTCATAGTGTGGTAGGACTATTTCAACCGCATTTTCCCATCTCTGCTATACATGTAGGTGACGTACTGCATTCATCAGCTCATGAACATCAGTGAACGCCAGAACGTGACGTTAATGGCAACGTAATTACATCATTCGCGACGTTATCTTGAAACGTAGCCAATGACGTTTCGAGCAGCGCCTGCAGTGGCCCAATCCAGGCACAGTGCATGCCAACTGTATGTGGTAGTAGAAAGTCTAAACTTCTTCGACGTGAATGGAGTAAAAACATTAATTAATAGCCTTAAATGACATAGAAAAAGTGTAAATATAGAATTGAATTCGTTTTTTGAGCGTTCAGGGATACATGTGACCATGCGTTCATCACCCCATGTAACTCAAAAACGAAGTTCAATTCTTAAACATACAATAAATTCTACATTTGTGTCGACGGTGGGACGAGCGTTTCGAAAACGCTGCTTGAAATATTTCCCAGTGTGTCGTAGTTTCTACCCTGTGGGACACTAACTTGAATTATATTAGGCATTGTGTAGGGTTTGTGTCCAATCATTGTGGGGTTCACATTCCATTTATTGTGGAAGCCATGTGACTCGTCGGACGGACGTATGTACTCTCGGTGGTCGCCTGGTTGCATATTTGGGAAAAAAATAAGAAAAAAATGAAATTTTCCTCACCCCACAACTACCGGTTACACATGTGATCTTCTTCTCACGAAGCACTGGGCCCATAGCCACCGAACTTCATGGTTATTCGGTGAAGCATTTTTAAGATTCTGGCATGTATCTGTGGGGTGTTGATGCACGTCACAAAATATGGACACATTGCTTTTCTTGTAGAGGATATTTATACAGACTTGTTCAGGGCCTACGCACCCTTCTTTGTAGACGTCGGTACCCGGTTCACTTCCCAAGCAAAATAAATAAAAATTGTTGTTTTCCCCAAACATATATTTTGTTTGTCTGAAATAAAGTACAAAATTATTCAATCTCATATAAAATTGCCTTTAAAGTCTTAACTTGTGGAAATTGTGCGCTTCCCCATTTTCCCCCAAACTTCAAAAATCACGTTTTTTATCCACAAAAAGGGCTAGGGCGCCTTCCCCAAAACTGGAACAAAGGCCCTGCTGATAAGGTATCAGGTACCCATTCACTGCTGGGTGAACAGAGAAAGTGCAGAAGGTTGCGAGTTCGATCTTCGGATCGGGTTGTAACTGGAAAACTTTCTCTTTCTGCAACTTAAATACAGATTTCAATTACACCGTGGGCGGAGCTTATTACCATTGCGTTGTCACGGAGGGGTTTTGAAGCATATTGATATCAGATTTGAACTGTGTCACAAATATATATATACATGTATAGCTTGACCCAAATAAAAACTGTCGGGAACTGTATCAGTTATTGGGTCTCAACTTATAATTTATTGTCTCCTAACCAGGCATGGTACATCACATCAGATTTGAATATATA
This sequence comes from Conchocele bisecta, assembly GCA_029237695.1. Lineage (NCBI taxonomy): Eukaryota > Metazoa > Mollusca > Bivalvia > Lucinida > Thyasiridae > Conchocele > Conchocele bisecta. The sequence continues at coordinate 101,418,631 of CM055268.1, read as the reverse complement.
CACTTGGCAAAAGAAGTAAGTTCCACACGTTTGAATTGTGTATATTTTTCAATAATGCACCGAAATGGAAATTCATAGGTTATAATAAATCATGTATCTTTACTGAAATGATATGCAAAATTTCATACCGATCACACTTGTATGCATTACGGTACTGAACGCTACGTGACGCGAGTCAGATTTTCAAAGTCGCATGTTCTCCGAAACGGTTAATGTTTTTCATGTCAGCATCCAGCATTAACACACGCGTTGCGGCAACGTCTCTATAGGACTGTATGCTTATGCTAACACACCAGTTGCATCGTTTGGCATACATTTCGTTGTGTTTGACACACTTAAATTGACGTCAGGACGTCAACACTTGTTGTTTAACGTCAAATCGGCAAATGACGTAACAAAACGAACTTTCCCACGTTTTTTCCCCATGGAATCGGATTCGTTGATGAGATGTTATGTGGAACAATGCTATAGTAAAGATTTGATGTGATTTTGTGGACTTCTGGAACATTGTGGAAAATTCATCCTGAAGCCACAATAGCGTTTAAGCAGCAATATTGCGCTTGTAACGTCATGCTGACGTCAATGCGGCCCATTTCCACAAAAGTGTTCCCTGTGTGAAATTTGACGTACACGAGTCTTGTAAAGGTTGCAACCAAGTTTTGCACGAAAAGTTTGGACATGCTTAAAGATCCGCATTGTTTTAGAGATGAACTGTAAATTGCCATTAAATGATGAGTTTAATAAGGCCAAAACTGCGACCACAGTGCACTTTGATGTGCTATGGACGCTGCATAAATCATTACTTTTCAAACAACCATTTGTCAAGTTACTGCACACATGTGGAACTTACCAAATGAAGCAAAATTACATCGGCACAGAGACTACAACTGTACTTATGTGAAATTGAAATATATGCCTATATGCCATAGTGGAACTTACTTCTTTTGCCAGGTATACGTATATATAGCTTGACCCAATAAAACTGTCAGGAACTGTATCATAGTTCTTGGGCCTCAACTTATAATTTATTGGCTCCTAACCATCATGCATGGACATCACATCAGATATATATAGCTTGACCCAATAAAACTGTCAGGAACTGTATCATAGTTCTTGGGCCTCAACTTATGTTGCTCATTTTAAGGACCCAACAATTTCAAATGTTGCTCATTCCGTAAATACAACACCTACGGAATGAACCAAACTATTGACGCATGCGCAAGACCATTTCCGGCAACTAAAAAAAAAGAATTTTACAAAAAAAACTTGCAAGATCCTAAGGAGGACGACGAAAAAAAAGACCCAACAATTTCAAAACAAAAGAAAAGACCCAATAAATGACCAAGTATGAGTATATATATATATATATATATATATAGCTTGACCCAATAAAACTGTCGGAAACTGTATCATAGTTCTTGGGTCTCAACTTATAATTTATTGGCTCCTAACCATCATGCATGGACATCACATCAGATATATAGCTTGACCCAATAAAACTGTCGGGAACTGTATCATAGTTCTTGGGTCTCAACTTATAATTTATTGGCTCCTAACCATCATGCATGGACATCACATCAGATATATATAGCTTGACCCAATAAAACTGTCGGGAACTGTATCATAGTTCTTGGTTATCAACTTATAATTTATTGGCTCCTAACCATCATGCATGGACATCACATCAGATATATATAGCTTGACCCAATAAAACTGTCAGGAACTGTATCATTGTTCTTGGTTATCAACTTATGATTTATTGGCTCCTAACCATCATGCATGGACATCACATCAGATATATATAGCTTGACCCAATAAAACTGTCAGGAACTGTATCATAGTTCTTGGGTCTCAACTTATAATTTATTGGCTCCTAACCAGGCATGGACATCACATCAGATTTGAACTGTGTCACAAATACATACCTGCCAACTATTACGATTTTGGCGAAATAATTACGATTTTTTTTCATTCCCATTCCGCCCTACGAAATATAAACACAATATTCTGCCTTTTAAAAAAAAATACATAAAAAATCGTATTGCGTCTCGTAATTTCATTTTCGTCTTTAGAAGTCTTTGAGTACTTCAGCAGACCTGTTTACTCCTACGGATTCTCCGTAGTTTCCACGGAAAATACGTTGAAATTACGCACTACGTTTCGACATCTCGATCATACGGATTCCGAAAATCGCCGATCTTTTGTCGTTCGTTTTTGGTCATTTCGATTTTGGACCGGACTAGACAATGCAATGTGCGATGATCGTGATTAGCTCTACATAAATCGTTATGGACATTTTGCACGTTTTTGAACCGGACCCCCTGTTGAGTTGAGAACGTCCTAGGCGGAGAACTTTGATTAATTCTAAACAAAATTTTATGATTTCTTTCTGTCACATGTTACTGAATAAAATGTGGTTTACATTTTGAAAATCGGTATAGGAATAAATATTGTATGTACCAATATATGCCCTGGTCCATTTCTTTTTTTACCGAGTATATATATATATATATATATACAGTATAACCATCCCTATATCGGGCCTCTAGTAACCGGAATCCTCTCGAGACCGGTCAATTTTCAAAGTCCCGATTTGATTCCTTCTTTATTCAATGTAATAAAACCCTCTGATTACCGCGCCCTCTGAACTCCGGAAACCGGACGATTTTCTAACAATTAAAACGACTTTTCAGCATAAATCTACCTCTTAATACCGGACCGGTCAAAATCGCCGATCAGAATTGCTAAAATCACAAAGCGCCCGCGGCGGGGGATAAACTCCCTGCCAAGGTCGTGTTTGTTTGCCTGGCTGACAACCACACAGGTGTCTGCTAAGTGAGATTTGACACGCTTTACAAGTCAATGTTGGGATTGTTTTGATATAAGTGCGATGAAAGGATGAAAGGATGTGTCTAACGCGGCCAACGGTCACTCATTATCGTCCCAAATTGATCATCATATTTGATTAAGCGGTCACCCGTAATCGGGATGTGGACTTGCCTCGCTGTCCTTGTAATTGCCACGGGGCATCAAAGTGGCAGACCCATTAGCGTGCCGACATGCGGCCATTCATTATCTGGGCAAACACGATGACGTCAGCTGCCAAATAACAATGCGACACCTCCACTGTCTACTCCGATACGCACGTTTAAGCACCGATGTAAGCCATGTAAACGCAGCGACTCCGTTAAGGTGCTTATTTTTATCAATTTCGGGTGACATTTTTTGTTACTATTCACCAACAATTGCAAGTTGGGAGTCCTTTTAAAAGAACATTCTCAATGTGACGATTCTGAGGCACTCATAACTCCCCCCCCCCCCCCCCCCCCCCCCCAACGGCTATACACAACTTAGCATGAGTGTTGGTCACGTGGGTGTGCATAAATTAAATTACGGATGTGTGCCAATAATAACATCCGGTTGTTTCGAGTTGTTTCCCTTTGTAAATCTCGAAAACAGGTAAATAAAAGACGAAGACAAAATTATATCGTAAATTAATATACTTTACGCAGATGATTATCTGCATTTGATTATCCAAAAACAACGCACACATCCCAATCAATTGATGTCAGAATTGCCATATTTTAATAAAACTGGTCTTTTATCAGAATTTGAAAATAGCATACGCGGAAGTTCAAAACCTATATCCGTTGGTACCAGTTACCGACAAAACTGCATCGCGGAAAGAAGTTGTAGTTTTACCGACCGATGGGAAAACATTTCTACTGTGCAGACCGGTCTGAACGACTGATGCTTTCGTTTAACGGCCACACAGACTCCTTGGAACTGCACGCCGCCTGTAGACATATATATATCTTAGCCAACACTGTTACATTCACTGCTTTAGAATCGTCTCAATGAAACGATTCTAAAGGAATGCCAACATGCCATTTATGACAAATAACAAATAAGAAATAACAAATCCCTTCCCAAAGTGATAAATGTGAGCACCTTAACTTGAGCTCTGTGAATATTAGTGTTAATGGCCTATAAACAGCTAAGATCATCTAAGGCCAGGCACACATTCAACCTACCCCCAAGTCAGAAAGTGGACAACCTCTACAAACCGGAAACCTCTCTAAACTGGACTTTTTGTCTGGTCCGGAGCCTGTCCGGTTTACAGAGGTTACACTGTATATAAAAAAAGGTAAAGTTTTCCCTTAGCCCTGAGGCCGTAAGGGCAGTGGACGATTAGCGGCCGACTGTTTCACGGGGCACGGCATATGGAAGGCGGTGCCCATCTCCTCTCCTTCCGCTGCCTTATAACCTTCCCTGAATATTAATTCTATTGGTCATCTTAGTATATGTAGCGAAATTTGCGTGCTGTATGCTTTTTCTGGTAGAAAATTAAATGCATTTTAGTTTGTTATTATTTTACAGCATGTGTTCTATTTATAGTACCCCCTATTCAATCCCAGAATTATTAGCGGTAAACACAGGTATACGTCATAGTGTGGTAGGACTATTTCAACCGCATTTTCCCCATCTCTGCTATACATGTAGGTGACGTACTGCATTCATCAGCTCATGAACATCAGTGAACGCCAGAACGTGACGTTAATGGCAACGTAATTACATCATTCGCGACGTTATCATGAACGTAGAACAATGACGTTCGAGCAGCGCCTGCAGTGGCCCAATCCAGGCAACAGTGCATGCCAACTGTATAGTGGTAGTATAAAGTCTAACTTCTTCGACGTGAATGGAGTAAAAACACATTATTAATAGCCTTAAATGACATAGAAAGTGTAAATATAAGAATTGAACTTCGTTTTTGAGCGTTCATGGGATTACATGTGACCATGCGTTCATCACCCCATGAACTCAAAAACGAAGTTCAATTCTTAAACACCAATAAATTCTACATTTGTGTCGACGGTGGGACTGAGCGTTTCGAAACGCTGCTTGAAACATTTCCCAGTGTGACGTAGTTTCTACCCTGTGGGACACTAACTTGAATTATATTAGGCATTGTGTAGGGTTTGTGTCCAATCATTGTGGGGTTCACATTCCATTTATTGTGGAAGCCATGTGACTCGTCGGACGGACGTATGTACTCTCGGTGGTCGCCTGGTTGCATATTTGGGAAAAAATAAGAAAAAAATGAAATTTTCCTCACCCCACAACTACCGGTACACATGTGATCTTCTTCTCACGAAGCACTGGGCCCATAGCCACCGAACTTCATGGTTATTCGGTGAAGCATTTTAAGATCTGGCAGTATCTGTGGGGTGTTGATGCACGTCACAAAATATGGACACATTGCTTTTCTTGTAGAGGATATTTATACAGACTTGTTCAGGGCCTACGCACCCTTCTTTGTAGACGTCGGTACCCGGTCACTTCCCCAAGCAAAATAAATTGTTGTTTTCCCCAAACATATATTTTGTTTGTCTGAAATAAAGTCAAAATTACTTCAATCTCATATAAAATTGCCTTTAAAGTCTAACTTATGGAAATTGTGCGCTTCCCCATTTTCCCCCAAAACTTCAAAAATCACGTTTTTTTATCCCACAAAAAGGGCTAGGGCGCCTTCCCCAAAACTGGAACAAAGGCCCTGCTGATAGGTATCAGGTACCCATTCACTGCTGGGTGAACAGAGAAAGTGCAGAAGGTTGCGAGTTCGATCTTCGGATCGGGTTGTAACTGGAAAACTTTCTCTTTCTGCAACTTAAATACAGATTTCAATACACCGTGGGCGGAGCTTATTACCATTGCGTTGTCACGGAGGGGTTTTGGAAGCCATATTAGATATCGATTTGAACTGTGTCACAAATATATATATACATGTATAGCTTGACCCAATAAAACTGTCGGGAACTGTATCATAGTTATTGGGTCTCAACTTATAATTTATTGTCTCCTAACCAGGCATGGACATCACATCAGATTTGAATATATACACTTGGCAAAAGAAGTAAGTTCCACACGTTTGAATTGTGTATATTTTTGTCAATAATGCACCGAAATGGAAATTCATAGGTTATAATAAATCATTTATCTTTACTGAAATGATATGCAAAATTTCATACCGATCACACTTGTATGCATTACGGTACTGAACGCTACGTGACGCGAGTCAGATTTTCAAAGTCGCATGTTCTCCGAAACGGTTAATGTTTTTCATGTCAGCATCCAGCATTAACACACGCGTTGCGGCAACGTCTCTATAGACTGTATGCTTATGCTAACACACCAGTTGCATCGTTTGGCATACATTTCGTTGTGTTTGACACACTTAAATTGACGTCAGGACGTCAACACTTGTTGTTAACGTCAAATCGGCAAATGACGTAACAAAACGAACTTTCCCACGTTTTTTCCCCATGGAATCGGATTCGTTGATGAGATGTTATGGTGGAACAATGCTATAGTAAAGATTTGATGTGATTTTGTGGACTTCTGGAACATTGTGGAAAATTCATCCTGAAGCCACAATAGCGTTTAAGCAGCAATATTGCGCTGTAACGTCATGCTGACGTCAATCGGCCCATTTCCACAAAGTGTTCCCTGTGTGAAATTTGACGTACACGTGTCTTGTAAAGGTTGCAACCAAGTTTTGCACGAAAAGTTTGACATGCTTAAAGATCCGCATTGTTTTAGAGAATGAACTGTAAATTGCCATTAAATGATGAGTTTAATAAGGCCAAAACTGCGACCACAGTGCACTTTGATGTGCTATGGACGCTGCATAAATCATTACTTTTCAACAACCATTTGTCAAGTTACTGCACACATGTGGAACTTACCAAATGAAGCAAAATTACATCGGCACAGAGACTACAACTGTACTTATGTGAAATTGAAATATATGCCTATATGCCATAGTGGAACTTACTTCTTTTGCCAGGTATACGTATATATAGCTTGACCCAATAAAACTGTCAGGAACTGTATCATAGTTCTTGGGCCTCAACTTATAATTTATTGGCTCCTAACCATCATGCATGGACATCACATCAGATATATATAGCTTGACCCAATAAAACTGTCAGGAACTGTATCATAGTTCTTGGGCCTCAACTTATAATTTATTGGCTCCTAATCATGAACATCATATCAGAGTTGAACTGTGTCAGTAATATATATATATATATAAAAAGAGAGGTGCAAGAGAGGTGTTGTGGTCGAGTGGTTAGCACGCTTGACTACGGTGCAGAAGGTTGCGAGTTCGATCCTCGGATCGGGTTGTAACTGGAAAACTTTCTCTGTTCACCCAGCAGTAAATGGGTACCTGATACCTATCAGGGAAGGTTAAAGGCAGCGGAAGGAGAGGAGATGGGCACCGCCTTCCATATGCCGTGCCCCGTGAAACAGTCGGCCGCTAATCGTCCACTGCCCTTACGGCCTCAGGGCTAAGGGAAAACTTTACCTTTTTTATATATATATATATATATATATATATATATAGCTTGACCCAATAAAACTGTCGGGGAACTGTATCATAGTTCTTGGGTCTTAACTTATAATTCATTGTCTCCTAATCAGGCATGGACATCACATCAGATTTGAACTGTGTCACAAATATACCGGGTGTTCCATAAAAAGGGTATAAGTTTTAACAGTTGATAACTCCTTCATTATCACTCTGAAACTGCATATATATGGCTCAACTAATCACACATACTCCACCATTTACTTATATCATGCCTTTTACGACATGATTGCGTCAATCACTGTACTATGACGTCATAATGACGTCATCACATTTTCGGCTCTGGCACTCAAGTAAGTTGCAGAAAAATGAAAATATTCACATGGTTTGTTTCATTAAAGTATGTATTAATGCATATGTAGACATAAAACCAAATGTTTCTGCTAAAGTTGTCCGTCAATGAAAGTCAGTAAAACACATGTAGAGAGATTTTCTTTAATAACCCATGGAAAAGTCACAATCTTGGGGCATAAAGTAGGGCATAGACAGAATGAAAATTGACGACGTCGTAACGTCTGCATTTCTTTATGAACACTATTTACTTCTATCACATTGCTCCGTGGTTTTATATATTCTGCACATAATGAGCATATCTGCGTTCTATCGTATCAATAACACATGTATATTTAACATGAATGTGCTAAATTGGAACGAGGTGCTATATGTTGATGTCGTTAATTTTCAAATCTCTGACAGTCAGAGCATATTCAATGTGCTACCCATACTCGTCAGGCCATTGCATTGATTGTTTCTTGTGCACGTTCAATGGTTTTATTCTTTCCGCATACGATATAATGACAAATTGAGAGACATCTTCCCCGAAAATACTTATTTAATTTTTCCGCACTATTACCTTATAAGTCGATTGAATAATTTATTTGATAATCTGTAATTTCTCCGCAATTTTGCGTGTTATCACTGAAAAAGTGATGACGTCATTATGACGTCATAATACTGTAAGTGACGTAATCATCATCTAACAATCATGGTGTCACTAAATTTTCAAGTATGTGTAACCATTTGAGACAAATACGTACAGGGTAATGTTGATAATGAAGGAGATATCAACTGTTAATACTTATACCCTTTTTATGGAACACCCGGTATGTATATATAGCTTGACCCAATAAAACTGTCAGGAACTGTATCATAGTTCTTGGGTCTCAACTTATAATTTATTGGCTTCTAACCAGGCATGGACATAACATCATGATCAGATTTGAACTGTGTCACAAATATATATGTATACCGTATATGTCCTAATTAACGCCCCGGGGGCGTTGCAATTTGCAAAAGAGGGGCGCTTATTTGGACCCGTTTTTTATGAACAAAAATGGTGCCGAAAACTAGATCGCAACAAAATTGAAATTCCAAAGAATCGTTTACGTAGTGAAAACTCACTAACAGTTTCACCAATTGAATTTCAATTAGCTTTTATGTCAATAGTATGCCATAATCAAACGCAATTCAACCATTTCTAGGTATTTTTTGACAATATTTCCATTTTTAAAATAGAGAAACCATGATTTTTTTTCTCAAAAAGGGGGTGGGGCGTTAATTAGGGCGGGGTCGTTTATAAGGACATATACGGTATATATATATAGCTTGACCCAATAAAACTGTCAGGAACTGTATCATAGTTCTTGGGTCTTATTTTATAATTGATTGGCTCCTAACCAGGCATGGACATCACATCATATTTGAACTGTGTCAGTACTATATATATCCCAGGCCTAAATTAAAAAATTGTTTGTTTGATCTTTACCTACCCAGTATTTCAGGCACGGGTAGGTAGGTAGGTTAGGTAGGTAACTTATTTTATTTACCATTTCAAAATAATGTGTAGTCTTTTAACTGACTCTTTCTTTTAAATCATTTATTTGGTATTGCAATGTTGGTTTCAGCAACTTTTTATTGATTTATGCTCAATGAGCTGAAACTACATGTATCTTATATCTAATTTGAGTGCATAAATTATGTTTTCAATAATAAAATTATTTTTCTTTCTGGAAATGAAATAAAATCTTTTGAGTAGGGGCCAAAAAACCGGGTAGGGCGGTAAAGATCAAACAAACAATTTTTTAATTTAAGCCTCAGGCATGGTATGCCACCGAGCCAATACCCGCCTATTGTCGAATACGGAAACTAGGTTATCGTCCTTGAACGAGGTCTTCCGCGGACTATAAGGACTCAGTCCACGTCAATTTAAGGTGTGTGAGCTGAAGCGGTACCTTACAAATACAACAATACTTCAGCGATTTCTTCTTCGGTTTAATGGTAGAATCCATCGCGTTACCGTTTCATTGCTGCATGAATATTGTTTCTTTTTTATTTCCTGGTTCCGTAGTCCGCGTAAGTAATTTACCTGTGTACAGTACTGGTATTCAGGGACGATAACCTAGTGGGCACTTTCACGTTAACCTCAAAAATGCAAAACTGCCTATTCCTGCCACAATATTGCTGCCTATAAGGCTAGGCAAGTATTTATTTTTGTATAATCTTCTGTACCCTATTGAGGTCTAATAGCGTGCCAAATTTTAACAAAATCTATTGGTCGTTTTTTTTATAATCAGTAATTATGTTCATTTTATTGGACAAAAAAAAGTCATTTTAAAATTTGCATATTGCATTTGTGTTGTATTCAGAAATGACGAACATTTTTAAACTCGTTATCTGTTTTCCATTAAGCCTCCATGCACATGTCAGGCTAATATAATAATATCTTTCTGCTTGTTTGAAGTTTTGAAGAAAAAAATCAGATTTATGAAAAGTAAAAAAAATGTCCTCCAGAACCAGGGTTTATAAAAGCAAGTATTTGTTGATATTTAATGATAATTACATGTTTAATATAAAGTAATACATCTTACTTGTTGAAAGAATCAGCGCCTATGGATTTATATTCTGTATGTAACGTACAGTAGCAACACAAAAGTCATGTGTACAATTGTCCAATGAAAATGTCCTCTCCAGAACTATGCATTACTCTGTTATTTCCTAAAATTAAAAGAAATGTTGGTTTTACATAAGAAGATCTGAGTATGTGTACCTGTTACATGCAATTTCTAACTGCAAATTACATATGTGTTGTCCGTATGACCTTCAAAACGGTCGAAAATCAGAAATGTCCTCTCCAGAACTTTTCCATCCATGCCTAAGATCAACCATAAAGTAACAACAGTGTCTGTAATTACCAATTATTTAACTAAATATAGCTACTAGCATGTTACTTTGTATTTAAAATATGTTGATTTATGTGATTTATGATATTTAATTATTGTCTGCTTTCCATAAATCTCAACAATATTGCCATTAAATGGGTATTTCGTATGAAAAAAAAAGAAATGTCATTCAATTTATCTGTCTTCATTGTAAAATTATATTTATGGACTGCTAATGAAAATTAACACATCAGAAGCTTGATCTATAACGCAGTTAACATAAAACTGCATGGACTGTCTTTGGCCACACTGTGAATGTTCTGGAGAGGACATTTCTTTTGGACACGTACTGAAATCCAGTTTGGTTTGATCTACAGCACCCGGTAACGCATTTAAGCATGGACTAAAGCAAATAGCAATATTTAAGTAATGTGCATTAATATCAACTAAGCCTAAATATAGAACAAATATATATGTTCATGAACACAGAATCACAGGCGGCAGGCACATTTTCACCAAATATTATAGTACATCGTTAGTGAAAATGTGCCTGCCACCTGTGCACGGAATGACCCGCTATATATATTTAAGTAAAAAAACTTCTAAGTTGACTTAAAGATTGAGACGAACTTCTTGACAAGGGCAACAGCTCTAACTGTCATAGCACCATC
>CM055268.1:101306417-101406867 GCA_029237695.1 Conchocele bisecta | reverse complement strand
ATAGCACCATCTACCCCGGGCTCTACTGTGACAGCCCCTCTACCCCGGGCTCTACCGTACAGCCCCTTCTACCCCGGGCTCTACTGTCACAGATACCCGGGCTCTATCACAGCCCCTTCCACCCCGGGCTTTGTCACAGCCCCCCTCTACCCCGGGCTCTACTGTCACTGCACCCTCTACCCCGGGGCTCTACTGTACGCCCCCTCTACCCCCGGGCTTTCTGTACAGCCCCTCTACCCCGGGCTCTGTCACAGCCCCCTCTCCCCGGGCTCTACTGCACAGCCCCTACCCCGGGCTCACTGTCACGCCCCCTCTACCCCGGGCTGTCACAGCCCCTCTACCCCGGGTCCTGTCAGCCCCTTCAAGGGCTACTGTCACAGCCCCCTCTACCCTGGGCTCTACGTCACTACCCCCTCTACCCCGGGCTACTGACTGCCCTTCTACCCCGGGCTATGTCACAGCCCCCTCTACCCTGGGCTATACTGTCACAGCCCCTTCTACCCCGGGCTCTACGTCACACCCTTTACCTTTACTCTACTGTCAACCCTTCTACCCCGGGCTTCTGTCACACCCCTTCTACCCCCGCTACTGTCACAGCCCCTCTATCCGGGCTCTTGCCACAGCCCCCTCTACCCCGGCTCTACTGTCACAGCCCCTTCTACCCCGGGCTCTATGTACAGCCCCCACACCCTGGGCTATACTGTCACAGTTCTAACCCGGGTCTACTGTCACAGCCCCCTCTACCCCGGGGCCCCATTACCTGTACCATCTACCCGGGCTCTACTTCTCAACGGGGAGGTGGGAGTGCGTGGGTAATTTAACGATCGGCGTTCATCCTTTCTAAATCGACCTACATGGTTTGGGCCCCCTTTTACCTACCTTCGGCCCCCGGGGTTTGAGAGTAAATCCTGTTATGCCCCATTTAAGAAGTAATAGGATTAAAGGTTAATCGTATTGCTTTTGGGGGGTGACTAGTGTTTTGGTGTGGCTGGACCTGGCCAGTCAGGATTCGAATTTCAGGGCTGAATATTATAGTCTATGTAAATATTGAGCTCTGATTTTGGGAATTTCCCTCATTTTTTTACAGGTTAAAATACAGGATCCTCTGTTGGCCCGGCCTTACATGACCCTGGCTGTTGTAGGCCTTAAAAACACCAATAATCAATCATCAATCTACTGTCACACCCCTCTACCCCGGGCTCTCTGCACAGCCCCTCTATGGGCGGGCTTCTGTCAATGCACCCTCTTCCCCGGGGCCCATTACATAGTACCATACCCCGGGTCTCTGTCACGCCCCCTCAGGGGCCCCATTCCATGTACCATACCCCGGGCTCTACTGTCAGAGCCCCTCTCCCCGGGCTCTGTACATCCCCCTCTACCCTGGGCTCTACTGTCACAGCCCTCTACTCCGGGCTATATGTCACAGCCCCCTCTACCCCGGGCTCTACTGTCAGCCCCCTCTACCCTGGCTATGTCAGCCCCTCTCCGGGCTAACTGTCTGACCATACCCCGGGCTCTACTGCACAGCCCCTTCACCCCGGGCTCTACTGCACAGCTACCCCGGTTCTTACTGCCACATCCCCCTCTACCCGGGCCCCATTACCATACCATCTACCCCGGGGCTCAACGTCACAAACACACCCGGCCACTTCCATTGTACATCTACCCCGGGCTCTATGCACAGCCCCCTCTCCCGGGCCACATTACCATTGCCACCATACCCAGGGCGCTACTGACAGCCCCCTCTACCCGGGCTCTGTCACAGCCCCCTCTACTCCAGGGCTCTACTGTCACCCCCTCTACCCCCCGGGCTCTACTGTCATAGACCCTCTACCCCGGGCTCTACTGTCACAGCCCCTCTATCCGGGCTCTCTGTTACTGCTACCCCAGGCTCTCTGTCACAGCCCCCTCTACCCTGGGCTCTACTACAGGACCCCGGGGCTCTGTATAGCTCTACCCCCGGGCTCTACGTCTAGCCCCCTCTACCCCGGTACTGTCACAAGCCCCCTCTACCCCTTGGGCTTCTACTGTCACAGCCCCCTCTACCCCGGCTCTACTGTCAGCCCCCACTCACGGGCTCTACTGTCACAGCCCCCCTCTACCGGGGGCTCTACTGTCACAGCCCCCTCTACCCCGGGCTACTGCACAGCCCCTTTACCTGGGCTCTACTGTCACAGCCCCCTCTACCCGGGTCTACTGTCACAGCCCCCTTCTACCCCAGGCTACTGTCATAGCACCATCTACCCCGGGGCTACTGTCACAGCCCCCTCACCCCTGGCTCTACTGTCACAGCTACCCCAGGCTCCTGTCACAGCCCCTTCCCCAGGCTCTACTGTCACGCCCCCTCTACCCTGGGCCTACTGGCACAGCCCCCTCTACCCCAGGCTATACTGTCACAGCCCCCTCTCCTCTCTACTGTCACGCCCCTCTACCGGGCTCTCTGTCTAGCCCCTCTACCCCGGGCTCTACTGTCATTGCCCCCCCCTCTACCCCGGCTTTTACTGTCACACCCCTTCTACCCCAAGCTCTACTGTCACACCCCCTCTACCCCGCTCTACGCAGCCCCCCTCTATTCCCGGGCCCCATTACCATATACATTTAAATGCAGCCCCCTCTACCCCGGGCCCCTTACCATAGTACCATCTACCCCGGCTCTATGTCATAGCCCCCTCTACCCCGGGCCCCACAGTCATAGGTACCATCTACCCACTTCTACTGTCATAGCCCCCTCCCCAGGCTCTATGTCACACCCCTTCTACCCCAAGCGCTACTGTACAGCCCCCTCTACCCCAGGCTCTATGCCACAGCCCCCTCTCCCGGGGCCCCCATTACATAGTGCACTTACTGCCACAGCCCCCTCTACGCCCCATACATAGTACCTCTACCCCGGGGGCTCTATGTCATAGCCCCTCTACCCCGGGCCCCATTTCCTGTACCACTACCCCGGCTCTACTGTCACGGGCCCCCTCTACTGTCCAGTCAGCCCCCTCTACCCCGGGCTCTACTGTCACAGCCCCCTCTCCCGGGCCGCTTACTGTCACAGCTACGCTCTTTCTGTCACAGCCCCCTCTACCCTGGGTTTCTACTGTCACACCCCCTCTCGCGAGGGCTACTGTCACAGCCCCTCTACACAGTCACTGCACCCCCTCTACCCGGGCACTGTCAGCTCTACCCGGGCTTTCACAGCCCCTCTACCCGGGCTCTACTGCACAGCCCCCTTACCCCGGGCTCTTTACTGTCACAGACTCTACTGGGTCTACTTGTCACAGCACTCTACGACATTACATAGTACCATCTACTGGGCCCCTTTCCTACCTGGGTCACTGCTCTTTAACAGCTCTTCTGTACAGGCTTTCTACCCCCTCGGGCTCTACTTTTGGGGTCACAGGCCTCTCTTTTAAACGGGCTCTACTTTTGGGCCACAGGCCCTCTACCCGGCATTCCAATAAGTAACAATCTACGCCCCCCTCTACTGCACAGCTACCGGGCTACTGTCCCCACCAGCCTCTACGGGCTCTACTGGGTTCAGATGGGCTCCCCCTCTACCCCGGGCTACTATACTGTCACAGCCCCCTCTACTCGGGCCCCCTCTACTGTCACAGGGCTCTACCCGGGGGGCTACTGTCACAGCACACTCTCGTGGGCTCTACTGGGTTCCACAGGGCTCTATACACGCGGCTACTGTCACAGCTCTACTGCTCTACTGTACAGACCCCGGGCTACTGTCTACTGTCCCCCTCAGGGCTCTACACGGCTCTGTCTTTCTGCCCCCTCTACCCCGGGCTCTACTGTCAGATTCACCCTACGCGGGCCCCATCACATTCCCCGGGCACATCTACCCCCACCCGGGCTCTCTGTACAGCTCTACAGCCCCCTCTCCCTGGGTCATAGCCCCCCTCTACCCCGGGCTATGGCTGTCCCACAGGGCTATACGCCCGGTCTACTGTCACCCCAGGGCCCCCTCTACGCTCTACTGTCACAGGGCTCTACGCACCCCATTTCATGCACATCTACGAATCTACGTCCCCACATGCCCCCTTCTATCGCCCCGCTATGCTATCATAGGGCCCCACTCCTTCGCCCCCTCTACCCCGGGTTTCCATGTACTGGGTCACACCCCCTCTACGGGCTCTACTGGGTCACACCCCCTTCTACGCTAATGTCCCCCACACTAACCCCGCACCCTTACCTGTCAGACCGGGGCCGCTACCCGGTTACTGTCCCCACAGACTCTACACCGGGCTCTGTCACAGCCCCCATCTACCCCGGGCTCTACTGTCAGGGATCCCCTCTACCCGCGCGCTCATCCCCCATAAGCACCATTCGACGCCTCTACTGTACAGGGCCCCTTCTACCCCAGGGCTCTACAGTCATGAGGGCTCTACCCCGCTATGGGCTGTCACAGGGCCCCTACTTACCCCGGGTCTATGTCACAGGCCCCCTCTACCCGGGCTCTACTGTCACAGGGACCCCTCTACTCCCGGGGCCCATTACCATAGCACATCTACTCCCGGGACTCTACTGTACAGCACTACGCGGGCTCTGCGGGTATCATAGCACCCCCTCTACCCCGGGCTCTACTGGGTCACAGCTCTACCCCGGGTCTACTGGGTCTCAGCCCCTTCTACCCGGGCCTCATACTATCATAGCTCTCTACCCCGGGCTCTACTAGTCACAGCTCTACGCTCATACTGTCACAGCTCTCTACCCCAGCCCTCTACCTGTCACAGCTCACTGCACTACTGTCCACTGGGGCCCCCTCTACGACATATACTTACCATAGGGCCCCTTCTACGTCTCTACTGTCACAGGGCCCCCTCCACTCGCACTACATAGGGCCCCTCTCTACCCCGGCTCACTGTCCCCATAGGGCCCTCTCCACCTCTGGGCTCTACTGCCATAGCCCCCTCTACACCGAGCCCCACTACTATAGCACCATCTACCCCAGGGGCTAGGCTCACTGTCACAGCCCCCTCTACCCGGCTCTACTGTCATAGCCCCCTCTACCCCAAGCCCCACTATGCGGCGTGCAGCACAAATGATTATGCCAGTGTTGTAGCCTTGGAGCAATCATTAGACGATGGCAATAAAACAACAATCGAACAATGAATCATGCACATTTTGTACCTGTCCAATATATACAGCTGTTTTCTATCTCCGTACCACAGTAAATATTCTATAGGTTACGATTTAGATACATGTCCAACAGTAATGTCCTCTCCAGATCAAAGTATATTATTAGAACAATGACACATTTCCATGTACAGCTATTCACTAATGACATTTTTTTATGCAACCAATACTTGTATGGTATTGTTATTCTATGTTCTCTAACATTTAATGAGTTAAAACTTGTAATAATTTACTGCAAAAGTGAAAACGTTTTGCGACTTTAGTCAAATAGCACATATAATTCCCAAACTAAACGAGACTTACTTGTTAAGTTGAAGTTTGGTTAGAATTCTATTAGTCATAAACCACTGGAGGGATCAGATGAGATGCGCGCTGGTGAGCTGTGATATTATCAGTAATTCAAAGCTTCCAAAGAAGTTATCCAAATTACACAATGTTCCAGTATATGATGATAAACATGATAAATATTACATATACTGATCAGACATATATAACAGTTCCTCGAACTGAATGTTTTGGGAGGGATATGCTCTAAATGGGCGGGCATCTGATCCCTCCAGTGGTTTATGACTAATAGAATTCTAACCAAACTTCAACTTAACAAGTAAGTCTCGTTTAGTTTGGGAATTCTATTACGTCATACCACTTCCGGTATCATATGAGACTTCAAAGATCAATTTGGGAAACTTCATAACAAGAAATTGTGATAATAACAGTTTTATACCACCAAATAATTCCCACATGAATGATGATACAAGCATAATATTCATATAGTCACATGAAATATCTGACATAAACCTATGACAGAACAGCATCTGCAAACACTGCATCAGACTCCTGAACAATGTTTTTATCATAGTATTTTGCAAAAGTAGCCACATTTGACCATCCTGCGACCTTCATAATCTCTGCAACAGGTACATGTCCTGACTTGGCTTTGGACGTTGCAGCACTTCTAACACTATGACTGCGAAATACAGAACAATCAATACCTGATGCAGACATTATGTTTCTCAACCATCTACTAATTGTAGCTGTAGTCACTGACCCATGAGGTTTCATATAACTTATGAAAAGACTAGACGTCTTCCTGAGATTTTCTGTTCTTTTCAGATACTCAAACAATGTATGCATGACACACAGTCTCTTATCTAATGTATATTTCCTTAATGTGATGTATGCCATAGGCATATTAGGTCTAGACTGCTTCAATAACCCACTATAATACAATACTACGGAATCAACAGTATTCTTCATTCCGTCAATTGTTAGTAACTTCAGTGACTGCACACGACTAGCATGCGTAAGCGCTACCAACATTACAAGCTTTTGGGTCAACAACTTTAATGATATTTGATCATTATCAGATAATGTCTTGATATATGATAACACTTTAGACACATCCCACGTCTCGGTGTACCGAACATTTGTCGGTCTTAAATTAAAAACACCTCTAATAAATTTCACGACAAGTGGGTGTTTGCCCACAACAAACCCATCCAACATAATTCCAAGTGATGATAACGCAGATCGTGCAGTATTTAATGTACTGTACCCACTACCCGTCTGGAATTGTTGTGTTAGAAATTCCAACACATAGTTCACATTTGGTTGAAGCTAGTGATGTACCGATGATCGATTATAATCGAAAGTCGATCGGATTGGGCCGAAGTCGGCGACAATCGATTATGCTTCCTAATAATCGATGATCGGGAGAAAATTGAACATCATATTTGATTAGGCGGTCACCCTTGCGGCCGTTATTAGCACCGCGTGTCATCAAAGTGGCAAACTTTCATTATCAGGCAATGTCAAACACGGTGACGTCAGCTGCGAAATATCAAACAATGCGTCTTTCAACACCTCCACTGTCTATTCCGCGGTCAATATGGCTAGGCTCCGCCCCCTCTCGGATAGACTGGTTCCTCGTCTCCTGCTCCACCACTCTGGTTCCCGGGAACCAGTTTGTTTACCTCTATGACAGGTCGTCCATTAAAAATCTGACAAGAGTTTAACACAATGTGTATGTCAAGTTAAGATGATTCTAAAGCACTCCCAACTTGCCATCTTCGATGCAGTAATCATGAATATAGTCTTAACTGGAGCTCTGAATATAGATAGTGCTTCTTCTGTTCACATAATCTTTTTAAACAGGCGCTTGTCAGACGAGAGCATTGTTTTAAACACAGAAGAAACGCCGCTAAATAATTCCTTGTTTCACTTTAGATGCTTAGTTTCCGTATCTCAATTCTTGGAATAAACTCATTAATTTATCAATATGACCTATATAATCGATTGCAAGACAATTTGGAGAGTCATGCAACATGTTTATAAACAAAAAGTACCTTTACTGCTTCCAGGAACGCTTAGGAAATTGATTTTTGGAGAGAAAAAAACACACACACAAATGTGCGTAAATCGTGTGGAGGAGTAACCCGACAGTAACCAACACCCGATCAAATTATATGTAGTGCACTAAGTGCAGGATAACATGAGTTATGTGTGCCCAATTTTCATAAAACTGCACATGTGCATTGATATCAATGACGGCATCACACCTATTGAATATGGGTTTTATAATAACCCATCGAGACGATTCTAAAGCACTCCAAACTTGCACATTTTGGTGAAGAAATGCAAAAGATAATTCTGCCTTTTTTTGTCAAATTACACACTTTAACTGATGCGCTTACAGTTCCAGATACACCAGAGTCATGCACTCAGTTATATGTAGCTCCTCTCCCAAAAGCAATATGATTAGTGAATGTAAACTTTTTCATGGAATGTTGCAGTGGTAAGCAATATAATTGAAATAGAAATTTAGGCCATGCATATTATTATGTACATGTTACATTGTACATTATTGTTAAACTAATCGCTATGCTAAAGCATAGCACTAATAGTGAATAACAGCACTAAATGGCATTATAAACGGCCCTTAAGCAGCCACTTTTGGCCCTTCCCCTGGGTGGCTGCTTAAGACAGGTTCGACTGTACATAATTTAGTTTCGGTCAAAACAATCGATTATAATCGATCATCGATCGGTTGATGCTAACCGATTACAACCGATAATCGATTATGATTCTCAGCCGATTGCCCATCACTACTGCTAACTGCACTTAGAACAGCCTTGCACAAACATTTAAGCGAACATTCTCCTGTACAATTTTGAAAAAGGTAGTTAGTACAGTAGCCGCGCTGAGCTCTCGATGTGTACAGGTTTTATGATATGAGCTATTAAATAATGGATGTTTCCTATCAAAGGTCCGGGATGTGGATATAATACCTTAGATATTCCTTGCCTAAACTTTATTTTACTGTCTGCTCAGTAGTGTTCTGAACTCCAGATCTTGAGGTCCCAGGATCGATTCCCCTGTCCTGTTCGGCAATGATTTGATTGTGAGATGTCCTTTCGCCCCCTACATGTACCTCCAACTGGTTTTCTAGGGAAGATGTCAGTTCTTTGCTGATTGTTTTTCTTATTGTATCCCCCGACGACGAAAGTCGGGGGATACTATGGATTTGACGTCGTCACGCCGCCGCCGCGTCCGCGTCCGCAGACACTTTCCCGTTCGGAGTATAACTTGAATACCGCATGGAATATTTCTACGAAACTTCACACATGCATAGGTATCGACCCAAGGGTGTATCGTACACAAGAACCACAACTCTCGCGACGCAACTTTTTGAGTTATTGCCCTTTGTTCGTTTTCGGTCCAATTTCGTGTTCCGAGTATAACTCGACTACCGTATGGAATATTTTGACGAAACTTCACACATGCATAGGTATCGACCCAAAGGTGTGTCTCGCACAAGAACCACAACTCTCGCGACGCTACTTTTTGAGTTATTGCCCTTTGTTCATTTTCGGTCCAATTTCGTGTTCGGTCCCGTTCGGAGTATAACTTGAATACCGTATGGAATATTTTTACGAAACTTCACACATGCATAGGTATCGACCCGAGGGTGTATCGTGCACAAGAACCACAACTCTCGCGACATTACTTTTTGAGTTATTGCCCTTTGTTCGTTTTCGGTCCAATTTCGTGTTCGGAGTATAACTCGAATACCGTATGGAATATTTTGACGAAACTTCACACATCCATAGGTATCGACCCAAAGGTGTGTCGCGCATAAGAACCACAACTCTCGCGACGCTACTTTTTGAGTTATTGCCCTTTGTTCGTTTTTGGTCCAATTTCATGTTCGGAGTATAACTCGAATACTGTATGCAATATTTTTACTAAACTTCACACATGCATAGGTATCGACCCAAAGGTGTGTCGCGCGCAAGAACCACAACTCTCGCGACGCTACTTTTTGAGTTATTGCCCTTTGTTCGTTTTCGCTCCAATTTTGTGTTCGGAGTATAACTCGAATACCGAATGGAATATTTTGACGATACTTCACACATGCATAGGTATCGACCCAAAGGTGTGTCTCTCGCAAGAACTACAACTCTCCCAACGCTAAATCTTTACTTATTGCCCTTTGTTCGTTTTCGTTCCAATTTAGTGTTCGGAGTATAACTTGAATACCGTATAAAATATTTTGACGAAACTTCACACATGCATAGGTATCGACCCAACGGTGTGTCAGTGTAAGAACCACAACTCTCGCATCACTAATTGTTTAGTTATCGCCCTTTGTTGTTGGCGGTGGCTGCGGGGGGATACAATGCTGTCGTTTACCGACTGTCGTTCTAGTTATTCTCTGAAAACTATGAAATATGTCATGGATTGCATTTTCACGGCTAGCATTCACAGGGTTAAGAGGGCAAAGCTTTCATGGAAAAGGTGTTGGTAGGAAAAACCTAAGAATGTGTTGAATTGGTGTGAAAAACCCTAATGAGTCAATCTTTTACAGATGAGTTCACGATCGAAAAGACGGAGAGTGTATTCAATCAAAGATCAGATTGAAGACGCATTGGGGGAGGACAGCAACAAATTTGAAGTCAAATTTATCAGTGCATATAAAGGTATGGCTGTTTCTTATATAATTGCAGTGATTTTACATAGTGATTCCCCCAGAACATTTTAGCACCGTACCGTGCCCGTATTTCTAGGTGCCATGCCCGAATTTTGTAAAAAAATATTTATTTATTTTTAATTTTCACTGATACATTCTTATAGTCATTGAACAGGTGGGGGACCGACCCCCGGTCGAGGTACGTACCTCCTTCGAGGGTCGGCGACCCTCGATCGGGGGTCGCCCGTTAAATTTAGGACAGAGTTGTAAAAGTCGAAATTTTAAGTACTTGCATCACGATAGAAGATTGAATGTTCTCGGATAATCAGACAAATGAGGTTCATTTTGCTTTTCAGATTAGTAATATCGTCAAGGACTTCATAGTACGTGCTTAAAGAACGGCGAAAATAATTAGTGAATTTAACGACAATTGTACAAAATGGCTTCTACACTTACCGTATCCACCCAGCAGATGAATTACTCGCATTTTCTGTGTAGAACAAAGTCCGTAGTAAACAATGCATCATTTAATAATTGATTTCTATGGCATATTTGCTTGCTAGAATAACTTTTCAAACCTATGTCCGTTGCTCATTTAAGGCGACCCTCGATGGAGGGTCGGTTGTTGTTGTTGTTGCTGTTTTCAGCCATTTTGCATTTTTGCACAATGACTTTTTGTTGCACCTGGTTAGATAATACCGTAAAACAGGCATATTGTTTGTGGGTGGTTGAAATTAAATACCGGCATACAAGCACAGCAACAACTGCTGACCGTGTGCCAGCATGCTAGTCGTGTGTATATATAGGGCAAACACAATCACATTTTGGATCAGCTATTGGTCAGTGTTTTGTGTCGTCACTAATCTTCCAGTCTTTTGGCGACTGTGGACACGTGGGATAAAAATAGTGTTAGAATATCATAACGCGGTGGGGGTGGGGGACACGGAAACGGTGATACATTGTAATGTGGGGGGGGGGGGGTGGGGGGGGGGGGGGCGGGGAAACGCTGTACATGTGTGTGTGGGGGGGGTAAATGTGTGCCGTGTGGCAGTGCGATGGGAGAGGAGGGGGTGGAAGGTGTAAGAAGAGGGGTGGAACGGTTTACAGACATCTACAGCAATACCCAGTATATTACTGTCGGGTTTCTTTTGTCGCTGAGTATATTTGTCTTGGTTTTGGCATGACTTGGATATTGTTTGACGTTGACGTCTGAATTATGACGTCCTTATGAGGAAGGGACGGGGGAGGGGATTTTTCTTTTAATAACTTTAGAATTACATCCCCTGAGAACCACCTGTTTATATGTTACAACAGCAGAGCTTTCAATAAGTTTTAAAGTAGCAGTATGTTTTGAAATAATAGACGGCATTTAATTAACGTCTGCTGCCAACGGCAGCATCGCTCGGCACTTGTGCCGAGCGGGGGCCGAGCGGTGTGAGGGTCCGGCAGGGGGGTTTCCCCCCCCTTCTGGTAGATGGGGGGTGCGGGGTTCTCCCCCGGGAAAATTTTGTAATGTATTAAGCCAAATGGTACATTCTGAAGTCAAATGATATCATTTGATAGATGAAAATTATACCGTGCAAAGATGTTCAAAAAGAAAGAAAATAATTCTCCTCACACTTCGGTGTGCATATATGCATGTATTTTTGTATTTTGTTTAAAATCCCAATTTTCCGACCTCGTATAATAAAATATAAATGTTCATGGAACAATTATAATTTGTACCATTGTGGTGCAGTTTGTCAGTCTTTGATATACATGTATGACAGCCGGTTAATTGCCAAGTTACTGTATAATTATTATTATACATGTCTGATTTTCATTGACTCAATATAATATAAATGTACCACCATACACCAGTGTGAGTTAATATTAACCCTTGCCATGTTGGAATAGAAAATTGTTGTCTGCTGGTTTTTATTATTTTTCAAATTTCTCCACAAAAACACACAAGTTAACAGTAGTTCAGAGCCATCTCCCCGGCAGATGATTCTAATTTTCTGCAAAATTGTGTTTATGACTAGATATAATGAAATAGTTGTAAAAAGAATGCAGGCAACTATATTTATTTTATTGTACTCGATAGAAATAAAATTTGTTGTGTGCAAGTTTTTTTCTTCATCATTGTTTTTATATGTAGGCATAATAAGACAGTGCATTGGAATCATATTCTCGGTAGATGATTCTAATTTGCTGTGTAAATCGTGTTTATTTTCAACACGAAAAGTTGTGCAAGTTTTTCAATGTTTCCATTATTTCTAGACATAAACATGGTCTACTTATTCATGTGATTTGAAATCATCTTTTTGTTCCGGCAGATATATGTAATTTGAAGCAAAATGCTCTGGTGTAATCTGCATGCCTCTCACGTGAGGTGATACACTGGCCATTGGTATATAATGACAGCAGAGGCTGGCTGGGCCACTGTATGTTTTACCGTTATTTGAGTTGGGCGTTTAACAAAGTATGCCATTTACAACTACAGGCAGCGATTTTTTAGCGAGTAGGCAGCGGTAAACCGCCGGCTGCCGGCTATTATATAATAAGGTGATTTCTTACCTTAACATAGCATCACAGATACTATTAAAGATTGTGACTGTCAGGAATCTAAATGCAGTCAACCTGCTTGTCACGTTGTTATCGGTGATTTTAATATTATCTCAACTCATGGAACAGTGATGTTGTTGGTCAAGAGCGTGTTGTTATTGAAAATGTTGTGGAAATTGTTGACTTTAAACGAACATTTTTAACCAATCAACAATGTTGTGCAACATATTGTATTTCAACAAATTATAAATGTATTAGGTTAGAGGTGGGAATTTACTTGTGGTCGGAATCGGACATAATTTCATGATCGATCCCTTTTTCCACAGGTCGGGGGGTTTTCACAAAAACCTCATTCACCCATGGTGACTTGATGCTCCTATACAAAGGAGATTGGATTCAGGCAAGAGACGGGGAGAGGAGGATGAAGACAGCTGGTCCTAGTTTCTTGTTCTTTGTGGGAAAAAATGAATGGTAAGTTTTCTATATACTATAGCTGATTGTATCCCCCGGCCCACCAGGGGATACTATATGGATTGCCGAAGGTACGGGGCCATACAGCGTTAGTCATGTCTGTGCGTCACATCACGTCAGGTTACACTTTTGCATAACCTGTTATAACTTCTTTATCTCTTCATGGATCACTTTAATATTTCTACAGTTAGTTCTTACCATCTTATTCTACACCCACCGTGCGCCGATAGGCCACATTTCTAGTCTTTTAGGGAATGCTTTCAGACTTCACCGACACCTTCTATGACACTCGTACATCATACTGCAACAAACCTATGATCCCCATTTATGCCAGGGGTCAAGGTCACAGACTTATTACAGCCGCTGTTGTATTTGCTGCTGATGTATAGTGTCAGGGGGGGGGGGGGGTGGGGGGGGGGGGGGGGTATACAGTAAGCCCTCGCTTACTGACTAATCTAGTTTTTTTTCTGTTTATCAATAGTGTTGATGCTACATACACAGCTGGATTGGCACGGATGGTAAATGATTCAGTAACGCCTAGATTGGCAAATACTGTGATGAAGAAAATGAGGGTGGATGGTATAAGTCACTTATGCCTATTTGCGGCCAGGAACATTCAAGCAGGGGAAGAACTGCTATATTATTATGGACCTACAGATCAAAATATGTACTGGAGACTGGTAAGTCAAACATATCACGTAAAATTTCAATGAAGTGACATGCTGTTGGGCCATATATACAATTTTTATTTCATCAACCATACCTGTCTTCAGTGCATAATATCATTATGTGTTACTTCTTTTACAAATCCACATTAATCCGGTCACATCATGGACGCTGTATCAAGATACCTATCCTATCATGAGCTCGAGTGTCATTACAGGCCTATCGTTTATTATGATTTTGCTGGGCTTTTCTGTCTCCCTTGGGTATATAATTTAGAACTATTTTTCAACACATGCAACAAGTGTATCATGATACATATTGTATCTTGAGTCCAGTATCAAGATATGTGCCACATCATGGATGCTGTATCAAGATACCTATCCTATCGTGAGCTCGAGTATCATTACAGGCATATCGTATAGTATTTCAAAGTGTGGATGCTTATGTATTTCTTATATATATAGGGCCAGAAAGCTGCTGTACTATACCATCCAGGTAACCTGTTGCGTTTAGCGCTTGTTCAAGTTAAACACTTTTTATATACTTAAAGGTTGCGTTTGGGCAAATTCAATTAAATCGTGTTTCAAACATCTTTTCTCACACAACACTCTAGTGCGCAGTAATAAAATCTGTCGTAACTCAACCTTTAAGAAATGTTTGTCAGTTAATTTGCGATTGTCAGTTATGAGTTTTTCTTTCCTTTCAGTATTAGTCTGGGCTCATTTTCAATAAAAAATAATGTCAAAGGCAATTTGGGGTAATGGCTGACAGCCTGACAGACAACTGTTTTAACATAATTTGAGTATGCTGAAACCAATAAAATTGTCTGTTAGGTTGTAGCTCCCCTGGTTTGGCAGATCTTCGAAAAACAAAATGGCCGCGATTTTATAGCAATATTTCGTACAAAAATGACAATATCGGAATTTATATTCCTTAAAATTGGAAATAAAGGGTTTATATTGTCATATATGTGTATGCATAGTTGCATACATTATATATGTGTATTCATTGGGGTAGATTTACCCACAGTATGTCCTGCTTCTTGTAAAAGGTGAGTAAAAGGACTTCAACGATAGGATTTCTTATCTCGGAATCTTTTGTACATGATTTTTCCCTAGGTACCCTTTTGGCTTTTCTTATACCCCTGAAAGAGGTAAGGTAACCCCTATTACTTTTTGGGGTTAGGCTCAGTTTTTCTGGTGTTGAGGACCTGGCACCAGATCAGGATGTTCTAGTATAAAGATTGAATGTATGTGTATCTCGATGGAAATACATTGAACATTTATACATGATAGAATTTTCCCGATGTTGGTGTTCCCCCAACACAGGTGATGAGCAGGATTTGAACCTGCCGACCTGTCTGTATATGGCTGTTGAACGGACGTTAAACAATATTCAATCAATCAATCAATCAATCTGTACATACACTCCTATTAATGGCGGAGCATTGTTCTGTTATTAGTAGGGTGAATCGGGGCTTGAAAAAGAGGGCTTAGTTAAGGAGTTCCCCACTCACAAAAGTACAACAAGCGGTGTCATTACCAAAATGTTCGTTATTGGTCTGAAAGTTTATCAGATGCCGGCATAAATTGGCATAACTGATGGCGTTTTGAGTAATCCAAGATGGCGTCCAAGATGGCCGCCATTTTTGAAGTGCAGAGCTGTTTATGTATAATCAGCTATGCATACATTTGTATTTAGGAAAATCATATTAGTGCTTACTAGTTGTGTACTACAACATATGGCCTACCAGATTAGTGACAAATTGTTGTTCTTTGCATGACCTTGAGGTCATTGTGAAGGTCATAAGGTCAAATTTATGCAAAAAAATGACGACTTCACGATATAATTATAATTATATTGTTAAAGGGGCATATAGGCGTTTGGGGTATTTTTTAAAATAGTTAAATATATTGACATGTTTTCAATCTGTTTTTTACATTTGACAGCATGTAGCGATATGATATGCACGAAACTGTGTTAAAAAGAGGAAATGTATGTGACTGTGGGGCTCGAACCACGACCTAAAGACGACAGTGCTTTCCAGGAGCTCGGGGCATTATGTAATAACCTTACGCAATGCAGGTGCAACGCAGCAAGTTCCTTAAGTTATGTAATTTGTTTCTTTCCATTCATGCGGATCTCTCATATTGAGTCACAGTTGTTTATATTTACATGTATTTAGAGGATGGCACAGACGATTGAAGTGCCTTATGAGCATATGCATTAAACGCCATTGTGCGTATCCCTCACTGTCGACAGTATGAGATAGAATTGTTTATTTGGAAGGATTTTACCTACTTTTAACACAATTTCCGGTGGCAAATCATATCGCTATGCTTGTCAAATGTAAAAACTGATTGCAAAATGTAATACATTTAACTATTTAAAAAATTCGCCAATCGCCTATACCCCCAGGTGAATTGTACCCTGGTTGACCATGGTTTAACCAGGTCAACAGGTTCATCCATGGTCGAAAAAATTTTGACCTTTACGACAATTGGTTCATTGCGGGTATCCTAGAAAAAACCTGTAACTGGTCAGGACTATGGTTGATGACCATGGTCCACTTATAACCATGGTAGTCAGACATTTCCAACCATAGTTGACATGGTAGACCATGGTTCAACAACCATGGTTGACCGCGGGTCAACAACTATGGTGGACCTTGCGTCAGCAACCATGGTTAACCTATGGTAACAACCATGCTCAAAAATTTGATTTTTTTTTATTTAATTTTTTTTTCTTCTTTCTAAATTTCTCTCCTGCAAGAGATGCAAGCAGGACTGCAAATGGCTACTATCAAAGAATAGTAACCAAACCATTTTTAACTGAGTCAAGCTAGAGATTCACGCTCTCCAGATTGTTAAAATGCAAAACAGTGTAGGTGAAAACTGCTTTAGTGCTTTAGTGCTAATAGTGTTTCCCAGCTATTTTTTATATTTGAAATATTTATTCAGTTGATGGTGATGTAATATTATAATGTAATATTTTATTATATTAAATCAGATATTCAAATATGCAGGCATATTACTATTGTTTATGTTTACAGCATGTTTATGATCAGTATTATAACAAAGTTTCAGTACATTTGACATACTTTGGGGCGATATATAATTAGGGGTTTGCAGTTTATGAATCAGGGGAGGTAATTTGACAGTTTCACCAGTTCGTTATACTACCATGGGCAACCCATGGTTGACCATGGTTTCAACCCATGGTAACCTTGCTTACAGTGGTTGACCATAGGTCAACCATGGTTGGCAGCAAGGGGGTTTTGACCATGGTTGACCCATGGTCGTATTTCGCCTGGGTATCACCGAAACCATTGTCAACCATGGTCATTTTTATTTGACCATGGTTAACCATGTCGGACCATGGTTATAAGTGACCATGGTCAGTCAACCATAGTCAACCATGGTTTTTTCTAGGATACCCGCAATGACCAATTGTCGTATATGTCAAATTTTCGACCATGGTCAACCATGGTTTTTCAACAAACATGGTCAATTCTGATGAAAAGAAACTGCTGACCATTGTCAACCATGGTCAACTGTGCTTGGAAGTGGTTGACCATGGTTAACCATGGTTAGTAACCATGGTCAACCATGGTTTGACATGGTTTTCAATTTAACATGGTCGACTGTTACGGCTGACCGTGGTGCAAACCATGGTTGTAACCATGCGTCAACCATGCTTGGCCAGTGGATTGACCTTGGTTGCCATGGTGAGTATTTCGCCTGGCGACTCCTTTAAGGTTAAAGGAATAGCATGCATTATTTTATACTGTAATGTTCGGAAAGAAAGTGTACTTCAGAATAATGGTAAAACCAACGGATTGTATTTGGTATGGGACCATATGTGTGTCCAAAGATGGCCGCCATATTTAAATTCATCTGATCATAGACATCAAATAGTGCAAATATCACTGTTTAACATTTAGGATTCCCATTAAATATTTGATGTAATTTATATAGAGGATCTTACATGAGTGATGGTTTCATTATAAAAAAAATGATAATTATGAAATGAGTTTGTGAGATCGTAATAAAGCAACGAGGCTCCTGCCGAGGTGCTTACGAACTCAGCAAAGACTCATTTCAGAAGATTATCATAGATTAACTTCACGAGGTGGGATTCTATTTATGGCATATAAACCAGGACAACTGTTCAATTGAGTGAATCACACATAATTTCATGGAAACAGGGAAACCAAAATGAAATTTTTGAAAAAAGGAAAATTGAAATTTTTAGGTTCACTTTCGATTTGATGATTTTCCTATCGTTTTCAAAATTTCGAAATTTTCATAAGGAGTCATCATTTGCTCATTTATGCATAAACGGAAATTTTGAAAAAAGAATTTTTTGGAAAATTTGGTTTTTTACTTTTCGATTTGGAGGAATTTCCCTATCATTTTCAAATTTTCCGTTTTTTTTTATAGTTCATTTGCATTGTTAATGCACTAGTGCATTATGATAACTAATGTACGTGTTAATGTTACTGTCGGAGAGATTTTATGCATTAAAACTAGTTTATGGACACTTTATGTTTAGTTAAAAATTAATTTTATTTGCTTGACCCTGAGGTCATCTTAAAGGTCAAAAGGTCGTTTTCTGGCAAAAAATGCCAATATCACTATAACATTATATTTATTTTGTTAAATATTAAATGACAATGGCATACTAGTTATACTGAAATGTTGGAATCAAGTGTACTTTTCAGAATAATGACAGAAACCAACACAATGTATGCAGTATCTGGGACCAATATGGCGTCAATGCATGGCCACCTTATTTAAATGCATTCAACTTATATTAATCAATTGGTGCCAAATACACTCTGCTTAACATTTAGGGATTCTTATAATATTTGCATGTAATCCATAATCTTTTACTCAGTTTCATGGACACTATATGTTTAGTTAAACAAATTGTCATTTGCAGACCTTGAGGTCTTAGTGAAGGTCAAAAGTCACTTTCTGACCAAGTGGCCGCTTTAATTTAAATTTCGTTAAAGTACTATATTATCAAATGGTGGCAAATACTAGTACACCTTACTTAACATATAGGATTTATAATATTTGAAGTAATATTATACTAGTTTATGGACACTATATGCATTAGTTGGAAATTCTTGTCATTTGCATGACTCATTGAGGTCATTAGTAAAGTTAAATGGTCAATTTCTGGCGATAATTGACCTCTCTATACAATTATATTTATTTTGTTTAAAGATTAAATGATGGTATAGTTTAGTTTATACTGAAATGTTTGAATGCGTGTACTTTCAGAATAACGACGGAAGCCAACCAAAATGTATGCAGGTATGGGACCATTATGGCGTCTATGATGGTGTCATATTTTAAAATTCATCGGGGGGGGGGGGTGTCATCATATCATTATTCAGTAAATTGTTTAATCCTACCCATAATGTGACATGAAATCATTATAATTTCTAACAAAAATTAGTAATAGTTAATATTTTTTATGTCAGCACCGGAGTAAAGATAGCGCAATACCAGTGTTGACGACATTTCATGTTGACATTACAAGTCGCATTGAGAAAAATGTATGCATATGGACGCAGGTGAAAATGTAATGTGGACTTTACAGTATATGGTTTACGCTTTCCTTTCACATGGTAGTGCTTTACTGAGGTTTTTTTAAATAGAAGAATGTAATTCTATGGTTAAATGACACATTTTCGTCGCCCGCTTGCAGTAAGCGTGCTATTGTCGGCACATTGGCATACGTACGTATGTAATTGGCGTACGTTACGTCCGTTCTGTCGGAAAATTTAAAGTTTTTAGAAATAACTAGAATGTGTGATCATAGAACACTGATGCCCCACCTACCGCTTTGATAGTAGCGAGGATATGTTATGGTTTTTCGACGATCCGTGTCGTTCTAGTCTTGAACCCCCTTTGACCCTAGGCCTTAGCGGGTAGCGGCTTTGATGCACAATGATACACAATCAATAGGACTAATGGCTATATGAAATATGAAAACATTCCGTCAAGGGAAACGAAATAAACGTGATTATTCCCATGTTAAGGTTTCTGGACGGACTAACGGACGAAAAAGCGGGACAGACGGACGGACGGACAAGGGTAACTCTATATGCCCCTCACTAGTCGTGGTAGGACATACAATTGAGTCCAGCCCTCTCGTTTACCATGTAGCGAACATTGCGGACGCGGCACCCTAGGTACTCAAAATTTGAACCTTAGACCTAGGATTAAACCTAGAAAGGTGTACATGTACTCTGATGTTTACAGTTAAAAATACACATATTCAGCATTACAATATTGTAATATTAATGTTTATGCTATTCTAGTGCCATGCTTCCTATCACAGCATAATTCAACTCAATCCAATTGACTGTGGTGGTATAACACATTTTCAGCCGTCAACATACTGAGTAGCAACCTGTAACCTGGTGGCCGAACCAGGTGTCAAATGGTTATCAGGATTGATGGTCCCCAGTTTTAATAAACACATACCTGCCAAGACTCCATTAATGTACAATGTGTGAAGGGAAATAAATAATACCAAGCCAGCCATTTTACTTCACATTGTACACCATTTTGTTTA
The DNA here is from genome assembly GCA_029237695.1 of Conchocele bisecta. Taxonomy (NCBI): domain Eukaryota; kingdom Metazoa; phylum Mollusca; class Bivalvia; order Lucinida; family Thyasiridae; genus Conchocele; species Conchocele bisecta. The sequence continues at coordinate 101,386,487 of CM055268.1, read as the reverse complement.
TATTATGGGTGTCTGGTGGGTAATTAATTGATTTGCTAGTGAACACAATATAGTACATTATAAATACTATGACTTGTTACAGTCAATGTCTATCTCTTTATATAGTGGTATAGTCAAAAGTTCCCGGACTGCTCCAATAAAACAGTTACTACATATGCACAAAACAAAATCATTTTGCCAGCAAAATCAGATGCGCCAATTGATTAGGACTGTTTTGCGTTGCAAAACGGAAACTGCCTCCAAGCTGTTAAACATGCAAACCGTAACTATAGCAAACGGAATAATAGTGTTTCCAATAACTAGTATAAGATTACATTCAAATAATATAGAATCCTAATGTTAATCCGGTTGTATTTGCACCAGTTGATATATATAATTAATGAATTTAATTAAGGACACCATCTTGTAGCCATATTGGTCCCCATGCCTGCGTGCATTGTGTTGGTTTCTGTCAAAACTGGTAAAGCGGGATGTCGGGTGTGTAAGGGAGTTAACATGTTGCTAACACTGTTTGCATAATCAAATCCCCATTTGTCCAGGCATATCCGATACAGATGGTGCCACCACGGGGACCGCCGATACAGTTGTACCACCATGACCGCCGATAAGATGGTTGCCACGATGACCGACGATACAGATGGTACACCATGACCGCCAATACTGATGGTGCCACGATGACCGCGATACAGATGGTAACACCGATGACCGCGATAAGACGATGGTACACGATGACCACACGATACAGATGGTGCCACCATGACCGCCGATACAGATGGTACACCACGACCGGCCGATTACGATGGGTACTCACCACGACGCCGATACAGATGGTACCACCATGACCGCCAATACAGATGGTACCACCATGACCGCCGATACAGATGGTACCACCATGACCGCCGATACAGATGGGTACCACCATGTCCGACCGATACAGGATGGTACCACCATGACCGCCGATACCCAGATGGTGCCACGAGGACACCCGAGACGATGACATAACACACGGTGGAGAGCCCAAGGTGAATATTGTGTGGTATTAACCATTTCACCCCTAAGTAACTGAGATGGATTATTCCATGTTCAACTTCACACTAATCCATGCATTAGGAAACATAATTCAGACTAGTCCATTCATAAAATTGGAGTGGTCTGGGGGTTCAAACATCATGAAAATGGTTAGCAAGTTAGCAACCTGTTGTATATCTGATTGAGGGGCTAGATCTACACTGTTTTGCAAAACTGATAAAGCGGGATGAGGGTGAAGGGGTTAACATGTTGCTACACTGTTTGCATTAATCCAAAATCACATTTCTCCAGGCATATCGATTACAGATGTGCCACCACAAAACCGGCCGTTACAGATGGTACCACCATGACGCCTGATACAGATGGCTACCACCATGGACCGCCGATAAGTTGGTGCCACGATGACCACCGATACGATGGTACCACACGTCCGCCGTTACAGATGTACCCACATGGCCGCGATTCAGATGGTACCCCATGACCGGATACAGATGGTACCACCATGGACGCCGATACAGTTGGTACCACCACGACCGCAGATACAGATGGTACCACCATGACCGCCGATACAGTTGGTACCACATGACAGCCGATACAGATGGTTTTAAACCACCATGGACCGTCGATACAGATGGTGCCCGATGACACCGTGACTGATGGACCATTACACACGGTGGAGGTCCAAGGTGATATATGTGTGATATTAACCATTTTCACCCATAAGTAACTGAGATGGATTATTCCTTGTTCTACTCACATCCAATCCGTGACATTAGGATACCAGTCTTGCCGAGGATCAGCCATGTAGAAATGTTTTTCGCTCATCTGAGCGAGTGAGTATTGTTACCGCAATCCGTGGTCCAAATTGTGCAAAAAGTCAAAGTGACATAACAGGGTTTCCCACGCGGTCAGGGAATAAAATCGGGAAAATTCAAGGCAGGGAAATGTCAGGGGCATTTTAATTTATGTCAGGGAATTTGAAAATTTGAGCGAAATGTCAGGGAAATGTCAGGGAAATTTGAAATTCCAAGATGTTTGTGGATTTGTTTTGTAAATCTTTCAGATAATTGGTATGGCAGTTTTCGCCGATACAGATGGTGCCACGATGACCACCCTTAGACGATGACATAAACACGATGGTGCACCACGACCGCCGCCGATATAGTGGTACCACCATGACCGCGATACAGATGGTGCCACCGACCGCCGATAAGATGGTAACACACTGAACGCCGATACAGATGGGTGCACGTGACCACACGGACGATGGACATAACACACGGTGGAGACCAGGTGATATTGTGTGGTATTAACCATTTCACCCCTAAGTAACTGAGATGGATTATTCCATGTTCAACTTCACACCAATCCATGCATTAGGATACAGTCACTGCCGAGGATCAGCCATGTAAGAAATGTTTTTCGTCAATCTGAGCTATTGTTACCGCAATCCGTGAGTCCAAAATGTGCAAAAATTCAAAGTGACATATTAACAGTATCAATGGAATATTTACATCTTGTTAATTTGATGAACTCTATAAAATTATGTTCAATGAAAAATGCTTCTAAAGTTCCTGTTTTCCATTGCAATTGATTTTGGATATCTGTACACTTCTTGTCAGTCGATGATACATTACGGGCTGTGCCTTTGGTCATGGCTGCCGCCTTCATGTCCTAGGGTACGACTTGAAAAGAAACGTTTGGTGAGGGACAGCTGTGGACATGAGCGGTGTTTGACTTGTGTCTTCATACAAGATGGATGCCCTTTTTGCATTAGTGGTTAAGGAAAATTTTGTGCTGTGTCAAAATAGTGCAGGTGGACAGTTTTTGTCGCGCCAGATTGAAAGCGGAGGAAGAAAGCGACGATATAGTCGGTGCTTTGGCGTGCGTGATTGCGTGCATATGTGTGGGGTTTGTGAAGCCTATGGACCGTGTTAGTGTCTGTGTAGAGTTTGCCATACATTACCGAGGTACGAAACTACGAGGTTACATTTTTCCCGATACCTCGGTATATAAACCTCTAAAAAGCTATGATTAGGGGGTGTATGATATACCTCGGAAATGTGTTTCTTAAAGTAGAAATGCAAAGATTTTGCACTGTCGGACTTATCACAGAAACATATACAACATATACAACATGAAGTTACAAGCAAAATGTTGAAAAAATATTTTCAATTGATTTCCAGTTATTGCATGTTTGAATATTCCTAATATAAACATCCAATAACATTTAATGAAATTTGGGAAAAAAATGTTGGTTTTTTCATTTTTATCTTCTATTATAACTACATGTATACAATTGTCTTTATATGGAAAATATTTACACCACCATAGGTCAGTAATGTTAAAATTCCCATGCCATCTATTGCTTTTAAATCGGTTAAAATACATTTGTCACAGGCTGCGAAGTTAACGTGTCGTCTGGAAGGTGGCTGGGCTTTACTACGCACAGAGAGTTATGCACTCATGTTTATAGCGAGTCCCTCAACCATTTTAGTATATTAAACCGAAGGCGGGATAGAATGCGCGCTGTGCATTTTGTTGTTTTTTCGCGCCAGTTGAAAAAGCTGAAGCGTGACATCGTCGGCGCTTTGGCGTGCGGAAGTGTGTCCGTTCTGTGTGTGTGTCGGTTAAAGTTTTTGGTTTTAAAGTTTTTTTCCTTTTGGGCACCGCGGGGCTCGTAGCGCTCGTTTGCGGCCAGCACTCGTCAACTCTTGGTTAAAGTTTTTCAAAGTTTTTGGTTTAAGTTTTTGGTCATAGTCACCTGGGAGCAAAACTGACTTGTTTGTCTGTCCAGCGCTCGTAGGCTGACTATACCAGGCCGCGGCATCTTGTCTACACTTACCACGACGTGATGTAGTTAAATGGAACTTGAAATTCACTCTTTCATGGCATTGTGACTTCATAGCGTCACCAATTAATGGAAAATACTTGTTTCAAAATTGCTACACTGTCCTAATCCATACTCAGAGATAGGTATCGGTAATTATTTTTAACAATAAAATGATATGTTGAATGTGTATGGTACTTTCATCATCTGTGATCTATGAGGGGGCGTTCATTATATTTTGCCAATGCTGTATTAACTTTATAAAATACTAAGCTTACACCGATCGGTTTATTATAGCAAGTGTTCAATTGCCTTTTGCTAATTGAACTATATATGACGTCGCCGGCGTTTGATTGCTGACATCACTGGACGTCATGACGTTATTGTGACGTTCATGTTTGCAATGTGATTTGAAAGAATAGATGCATAAGAAATAAAATAAAATATTGCCCATTTCGCTAGGTTACACATCGTTAACAAGTGATAAATGTCAGGTGTGATGCCTTAATAGAGTAATGTGATCATTGTAACTAGATAGCGAGTAATTTGCTTATGTTTTTGAGCGCCGCTTTGTCGGGAAGTGCAGTGTTCCGTGACGTTACCAGTACTCGGACGCCATTTATAAATTGCCTCGATCAATTTATGTTTAAACACTTTCTTATTATACCCCTGCTTCACGAAGGTTAGTAAAGTATATAGGATTCAAAGTGTACGTGCGTCATGTCCCGTCCCATTTCCGAGTACGTCACATGGGCTTAGTCTCCTGAACCACTAGGCCGATAGCAACAAACTTCACAGTTATGGTCCTGGCTGAAGCATTTTCAGATTTGTTAAATTGTCCAATTGCGTTTAAAAGTTTTGCGTTTAAAGTTTTCGGTCAGCACTCGGCTTTGGGGCGTGATAGCTGGTCGCGGGGGCCACTGTTTCTTTCACTACATTCACGCTAGGAAACATTTTTTTTGTATTCTGTAGAAATGTATGTTTCACCCCTTTTAACATTTCTGTTAGACGTTGGGTGCCGTTGATCCAATACCGATTGAAGCAATATGCGAAGAATAGTTTACCCGCTCCTTCTTTGTTCCTCTGTTAACAAAATTGGGTACCAATGAGCACCTAAATTTCTGAAATGAAGCTTTCATCGTCACAAAGGGAATAAGTTATGCCAGTTGATACACCACGATCTGAACATACATTGAGGTAATAAAATGGAGCTTCTACCAGACCTCTAGATTTTCACCCATTTAGTTGCTCATTCAATACCCACAAAATATGCACTACAACTAGGGGTATTTCTTACACATTGCCAGCAATTTTTCACAGATCGGATGCATATCGCGATAATTTAATTTGAAAGAGCAGGTCATGGTTTATACAGTATTCGAAAAGGCCATAGATGGATATTGCGCTTGCTCCGAGGTTAGCTTATGGGTACAGTACAATTTGTGCTTGTTGAAGTCTCTTCAATTACGCTACACGTTAGCTGTGCTTTGCATATTTGATGTATTTTATTCATTAATTTCCGGGCTCTTCGACTTCTTTTTGGGTATTTAATTCTTTTTTAAGAAAATTGAAAATATTTTTTTTATTTTTTATGATCCATCTTTCCTTGCACAATGTAACACATGATATCACAATGAAGTCATAACGTACAGTGCGTCACATTTCAAACGTCTTGATATGTCATAATGGTTTAATTGGCAAAAGACAATGCAGACAAGTTTGATATATAAATCAAGCTGTATGTTTAGTATTAAGAATGTTACACCACCGTTGTCAAAATATAATGAACCCCCCCTCGTACATGTAACAATGTGTTAAAATACCTACCAGTAGTAGCGTGAAACTCCAATCAATTGTTTCAGGGACAGTTCATGATGTGAAAGAAAATGTATGAACACTGAAGACCAGATATGTAGCAGATAGTGAAGAAGACGGAGATGATGATGATGATTATGAAGATCTGGATGAAGTGATGGAATATAAACATAATGATGCATCGGTTTGCAAAATTAATACTCCTGGAGAGGATATTCAGAAGGATAAAATAACTGTATCAAAAAGAGGACTAATTAAAGAGGGCTGTCACCAGGTATATGATAAAGTTAATTATTGTACATTTTGTGAGAAAGGCATCAGCAGCAAGATTACCCGGCACTTGTTTACACATCGCAAAAACCAGCATTTAATGGTGGAAATTGCAATAATGGAAAAAAGATCAAAAAAACGTATGGCGGCGCTAGAACTGCTTGTGAATGAAGGTAATTTTTAAACACAATATTCGGGCTTGAAGTCAGGAAAGGGAAAATCTTGTTGTGTTTGCACGCAGAGATTTGCACAACCATAAAAGTTGAGGGCAAGTACATTCGCTCTGATATATTGTAAAAATGTCTGTTTGGAATCTTCACTGTGGGTCTCCACAAGAAAAACATGTGTATTGTCTTCGGTCTAGGGAACAAGCCTTGGAGGACATTGGTGAGGAATCTGAATCACAACACCAATGAACTTTACTGGCCCAAGGTTGTTCGCTTTTAAACAGTGCTTTGTTTGACGGATAATGAAAAGGTTCTTGCTTCAGCTCCTGACAGAATGCGGAATGATGAATGAAATCACTTGACATAGTAAAAAAAGATCCATTTATAATGCGATATGCCACTTACGATTTTTTAGATGATAGCGTTGGGGAACAATAAAGGTTGAGCGAGGATCAAAAATAAAATGATGTTCACAGAGGTTAGTCATGGTACCAGAGCTCTAGGCTCGTCTTGTCCACAGTTGCTCATGAAGTAGACCGAGAATCAAAATGTCAGTGTGATAAGCTTATTAGGCTGGAAAACTTTGATTTGGTTGTTAAAATTACTCTGAAGATGTCATTGGACAAGACAAACCCTTGCAACCTCAGTTGGTAAGAGCATGGGACACATTTCTTTCACATGTGAAACCAGCATGAAATTTAGGGTTAGGCTTCCGAACAGGGTCACAAAACAAATACAGATATTTGAAGCTGGGAAGATTTCAAACGTTTGTTAGAAAGTGAGTGGAACTACAGAGTAAAACCAGTAGTTGCACCAAAAGAAACAGAACAAGATCACAGAACAAAAGTCAAAACTTTACCAACAACAGAAGATCTTAAAGTGCTTCGGGAACATGTAACAACACAAATGAAGGAGAACATCTGTGCACTGGAGGAAAAGAAGTACCTGAAACACTGGTTCATTACTTGCAATACACCATGAGTTTAGACTGATACTTTTCAATTTGCGGCGACAGCAGAAGTAAAGATCCTGACAGTGGTATGATTATACCAGAGGCCGGAACTGTACAGGATCAAACTGGAGAAATTTGAAATGGCTTTATCACAGCTGGATAGAATATTGGGCAAACACGGTACATATTTTCAACGAACCACTCGAATGAGTGAAAAAGTGGTAGTTTGTCATGTGTGTATGTGAATTCCAGTTTATTTACGTTAAAATTTCTCTATGTTTTAAATCAATACCTTGCTGAATCATTCTGTTTACATATTTCAATAACGGTGTAACAGGAAATCTCCCCCCCCCCCTGGAAAATCTCCCCCCCTGGAAATCTTCCCCCCGGGGGGGGGAGATTTTCAGGGTTCGTCCTAGGAAATCTACCCTCCCCCCCCGCTGAAAATCTTCCCCCCCACTATCTACATTACAATTTTGCTATATCATATATTAAAATTCTGAAATATTTTACTATTTGAAAGGTTTACAAATACGTCAATATAAGGTCCAGTTTTATTCACACATGGTAAAAAATAAATACATTGTTTGAACATATAGAGAAATGATGTTTTCCAAAATACATGGTCAGATGTTTTCCAAATGCATGTACATGTACAAAATGATCAAGTGAATGTATAAAATGGATTGGTGGCAGTAATACTAAGAAAGGCATAGTGTATGCATATTCAAATGTTACATTATTGTAGGTGGCAAATATAATTGTTCTCCATAATTGTATCTCCCAGGACCAAAAGTATACTATGGATTTGGTGTAGTCACACATGCAATTATCATGGCCGGGGGGGGGAGGGGGGAGAGAATTTCCTAGGAAAATCTCCCCCACCGACATTACTTTATCTTCCAACCCATGTACATACAATATCAGGAGTGGGGGGGGGGGGGGGGGAGGATTTCCTAGGAAATCCCCCCCACGTCATGATATTGTATGTTACATGAGTATGGAAGTTAAAATCTCTCCCCCCCCACCACGTCCATGATATTATAGTATGTATTGTGTATGGAAGATAAAATTTGTCGGGTGGGGGGGGAAGATTCCTAGGAATCCTCCCCCACCTGCCACCAACGTCATGATATAGTATGTACTTGGGTTGGAAGATAAAGTATGTCGGGGTGGGGGGGGGGGGGAGGGGAGATTTTCTAGGGAAATCCTCCCCTTCCCCCACTTCTGAGTATAGTATGTACTTGAGTATGGAAGATAAATTAATTATGTCGTTGTTCGGGGGTGGGTGGGGGAGATTTCCTATGGGGGGGGGGGGGGGGGGTGTTTCCCCCCCCCAGCCCTCCCCCCCCCACGTCAGATATTGTATGTACATGAGTATGGAAGATAATGTAATGAGCGTGTCGGGGGGGGGAGATTTCTAGGGAAATCCTCCCCCCCCCACGTCTGTTATAGTATGTACTTGTGTATGGAAGTATGTACTTGGGGTTGGAAAGATGAGTAATGCTGGCGTGGGGAGATAGTATGTACTTGTGTATGAAGATAAAATAATGTCGGGTGGGGGGAGGGGGGGGGATTTCATAGGAAATCCTCCCCCCCCCACTCATGTATTGTATGTACATGTGTATGGAAGATAAATAATTGTTGGGTGGGGGGGAGATTTCCTAGGAAATCCTCCCCCCCCACCCCCCCCCCCACCCCCCCCACGACGTCATGATATTGTATGTACTGGTGTATGGTGAATGATAAAATAATGTTGGGTGGGGGAAGGAAGAATTTCCTAGGAAATTTCTCCCACCCCCCCCCCCGCCCCCCCCCCACGTCATGATAGTGTATGTACATGTGTATGGGAAGATAAAGTAATGTTGGGTGGGGGGGGGGAGATTTCCTAGGAAATCTCCCGCCCACGTCATGATATTGTTATGTACATGTGTATGGAAGATAATGTAAATGTCGGGGGGGGGGTGCGGAGATTTCCTAGGAATCCTCCCCCCCCCACGTATGATATAGTATGTACTTGCTGTATGGAAGTGATGTACTGGGTAAGGAGATGAGTAAGTCGGGTGGGGAGATAGTATGTACTTGGGTATGGAAGATAAAATTAATGTCGGGTGGGGGGGAGGGGGGGGGGGGGATTTCCTAGGAAATCCTCCCCCCCCCCCCCCCCCCCCCCACACTGATAGTATGTACATGTGTATGGAAGATAGTTGTGAATATTTCTGGAAATCCCCCCACCCCACGTATGGAGATAAAATATAGTCGTGTATGGGGGGGAGATAAAATATGTTGGGTGGGGGAGAAGATTTCCTAGGAAATTCTCTCCCCACCCACGTCATCTATTGTATGTACATGTGTGAAGATAGTATTGGGTGGGGGGGGGAGATTTCCAGGAAATCCTGCCCAGTCATGTATTGTAGTACATGTGTATGAAGTAATGTAAGTCGGGTGGGGGGGGGAAGATTTCCTAGGAAATCCTCCCCCCCCCCCCACGTACACGTCATGATATAGTATGTACTTGTGTATGGAAGATAAAATAATAGTCGGGTGTGGGGGGGGAGGATTGCCTAGGAAATCTCTCCCACTCTGATATATACTATGTATTGTGTATGTAGTAATTGCGGGTGGGGGGGGGTGATTTCTAGGATCCTCCCCCCCCCCCACGTCAAGATAGTATGACTTGTGTATGGAAGATGTCCGGGTGGGGGGGAAGATTTCCTGGAAAATCCTCCCCTCCCCCCCCACGTCATGATTGATGTCTGTGTATGGAAGATAAAGTATGTTGGGTGGGGGGGAAGATTTCTAGGACTCCCCCCCCCCCCCCCCCCCCTCCCACTCGAATATATATGTCTTGTGTATTGAAGATATAATGTGGGTGGGGGTTGATAGTGTGGTACATATAAAGTTCAATATTTGCTTAGGAGTGAATTTTGATCAAAATTGAGTACGTTTTTACTACAAAATAACAATAATTGCAATACAATTTAATAATATACCAGTTAACTAATCCAGAATATATTTTTAAGATAATAAAAAAATAATTGGTGGGGGGGGGGGGGGATATTTCCATGGGTGGGGGAGGGGAAGATTTCCTAGGAACTTCTTCCCCCGGTGGGAACATTTTCAGGGGGGAAGATTTCTTCAGATTTCCTATGACACCGGTATCCATATATTAGACGGGGAGCTGGCCACTCTAAATTTTCCAGTCGCTCAACATCTTCCAAATAAATGGTTTGGCTCTTCTATATGAAATAGGGTACGTCTGTCGTAAAGATGTCAGGCCGCCATTATAGCCACGATACCGGTTTAGCAAATGCGTTAAAGATATAAAAAATTAATTTATCACAGGTCTCAGATATAGGCTATAGCATCAATGGTTTTACTCACTATTTGTTACAAATTGTTCATATGAAGCAAATACAACTTTTTATTTCACTATACATGTACAAGGATCAGTCCATATTAAGTGGAAGCAGTCATATATGTTATAACAAACATATTTAAATTTCTACTATCCCTCAAATTCACATCCCCTCTTCTGAAACACGGCTCTCGATCTCCGTGGCAGAGAATTTTCTACTGGCTTGATACTGGGGCCAGGTTACTAAGTGGGGTTACGGGACATATGCCCACCGTGCACCCTATGGATACATTTTTTTAACCAACATTTTTGTAATCCGTAAGATGTCTACGAGGTATAGTAAAAAAGTTCCCGGACTGGCTCTATAAAACAGTTATTACAAATGCCACAATAAAATAATTTTGCACAGCAACACAGATGGCCAATTGGGACTGCTTTGCGTTGCAAAACAAAACATATTCCAAGCCGTTAACATGCAACACGTAACTATAGCAACGGAATAACGTCACCACGGAGCAGTTGCCAAACTGAACATTTCGCAAAATGGGTAGGTGTCTGTTGTCATGTATTTAGCGCAAACGTACAGCCCGACCGTTACGCCAATGCCATTAGTAATACAGTATTCCGTTATCTACATGTTGGTGTAGATTGAACAGTGTACGTTGAAAAGCATACATGCTATTTATAATTAACTTATACAGTGGCATAAATGTAATGCGTAAATTTATGACGTTGCGATAATGGACGGAGCAGCGTTATGCAATTGCATTTGTTTAGCAGGCGCTATGTCTTCATCTAGACGCATGGTCAGTCTCAAACCATCCTAAACATATGGTATTGATCTATTTAACACTTCACCGGACTCGTATCACAAATTGCATATCACGTTTTTAAGGAATAAGCTGATGGTGACATACGAGTATGTATAAAAATGTCGAATGTATGCTGAAACAGTGAAATATACTAGCTGAATATGATCAGTCGGTACAGGTCTGTGTATGGCAATACAGACTTCGTAGCAGAAACAGGCATGGTACAATACAGTTCATCACTAAGTCCGTAGTCAGAATAAAAAATATAATCTGTAATGTATAGTGAGAATGACTGACATGCAGCTAGTTAATAGTTTGCGGCAACGTAACGTCGAGTCGCGTAACGTCAAACTGCTCCGTGCCTATATACATGTGTGCACATAATGTATCATTGTGCATACATATATTTGTTCAGGCAGGGGGACGATATGTCACTGTAATCATGTTTGAATCGGCATTATTATGACATGGTTCACGAGATTTGGTCCACTGGTTCAAAAGATATTAACAAAGTCCGGGAATATATTGACTGTACCTCGTAGTACAGGAATTTTGGTGTTCCCAATGCGAAATATTGTCCCATGGGGTTTGCTTTCACGGTTTCAAAATGGCCGCCATATAATATACGTTACTTGAAATGACATATTTTTCTACCTCATACCACTAACGAAAGATGTGCAAATTGTCAAAATATATTCCTTATTGAATGTCAAATGTTTTCCAACAGCAATTAGACTGACATTGTGCAAATAAAATGGTCTATTTGTCAAAATGGCCGCCAAAAAGTGTTGTTTTACAACATTAATGAAAATGTAATTCAATTTAGACGAACGTTAGCATTGATATTCATCACACATTAAATCTAATATCAGAACACAATCATTCGACATCGTTTCAAGCTTGAAATGCTTCAGAAAATGACAGCTATTTCCAAAATGGCCGCCGAAATATGCACACCATACAAATTACAATTAACACGGTAAATACAATAATTTTGCTGTGTACACTATTAAAATGAATAAACTTGCGTAGATAGCATGCTTTGGGCCTAAATTTCATATGTACATCTTCCAAACTGTCCAATGTGAACGAGTCGAAAATCCAAAATGGCCGCCAATATTGATACATGTTTCAGAATCCCCCAATGAACGTAATTATACGTGTACTTTGGAGAATTTCTTCGGTATATTACTTTATCCCTCATCCGTCATCCTGTCCTTCCGTCATACTTCTTGTCATGTTATATCTTTATTCCCGCCTTAAGTACGGAACACTATATTAATATAAAAAAAAACGGCGTATTACATAAATTACTACCGGTATAACGAAACATGACAAACTTAGGCGATCCTTGAAAATCGCTGAACAAAATTACCAGACAAATACGTCTCAAACAATTCCGTTCGTTCGTTGGTGTCAACAATGAAAATACAATGCAAAAGTCAGATTCATTAAAACAAAAAGCAGAAATGAATGGCGTTTTAGATACATGGCACGTTAGTCTAGTGATCCCCGACCCGCTTCTGTTATTTCCTCCGTTTCCATCATTGTCAGAACTGAAGAAAAAAAACACACAGAATAATGATCACGTGTGTCTCAATAATAATGTCGCACATATCGCATAATATACTTTGGGTCTTACCTGTCGCGATTACGGATCACAAAAACCTATTAGTTGCGTGTGAGTTGCGTTCGGAACTTATGACCACTATTTTTTATTCGCAACCATAAGCAACTGGCGATCGTTATGGTGTGAGGGCACCATTAGTTTTGCATCAGTCAATGTAAATCCCCCACCACCCCTCCCCCCCCCCCCCCCCCACCTCCGGGGGGAATAGCGGGGCTTTTAATTTTGTTGCTGTGAAAGCCCCGGTAAAGGCCCCGCATGCCGTATGCCCAAAAGTGTATGGGTAGCAAATACGTAGATGGCGAAACATCAAAAAAATCTCCGCCATTGTGTGCATACTAATTTGGCGGGAGCAGAGTTACGCCTACACATTGACAATGTAGAAATTGCAACCGTCGGCGGTCGTTTGATGTTTCAAGCATGGTGTTGGAATACATCTGAACATACGAACCGACTATTCATTTGAACGCGCCGCATGGCACATGTTACGTCGACATTGGTTTACCGGTGTTGTACCAGAAATAGACTACATGTACTACGTGTAGTCTGTGTTTACATTTTGAAACATGAAAAGTTGCAGACAGTTCGTGTCATCATGTCAACAGGATACAAATGTACATGCGCCGTTTTTAATACACACACACGCGCGGATTATTTACTGACTTGCACGAAGTGACAGAATTATTAATAGACTGGGATTTCTGTTTAATGCATCAGTCAATGTAAATCCCCGCTCCCCCCCCCCCCCCAGACGGGGCTTTACCGGGGCATACCCCGGGGCTTTTACAGTTCACGATGCCCCGCACTGCGGGGACTTTACCGGGGCTTTAACTGTTGCTAAGAAAGTGTGGGCAAAGTATTCGTGGGGGAAAATATTCTGTGACACCGGGACATACCAGGGCATTGATAGAAGATGAGCGGGGCTGTTTACCGGGGCTTTTACCGGCCATGTTGTCCCGCAGTGCGGGGCCTTTAACGGGGCTTTCACAGCAACAAAATTAAAAACCCCGCTATTCCCCCGGAGGGGGATTTACATCGACTGATGCAAGACTAATAGTGCCCTCGCACCATAACGATCGCCACTTGCGTATGGTTGAGAATAAAAACTATTGGTCATAAGTTCCGAACGCAACTCATACGCAACTAATAGGTTTTATAGGTTTGAAGTACGCAACAAGCACGCAGATGATCGCACACACACGCAGAGTAAGTTCAGAAATTTTGAACATGTTTAATAATTCTCTGCGAATGCCTGCGATCAATTTATACGCAACATGGACGCAACAGGTACGCTACGCACGCAACACGATCGCAACAGATACGCAACTCATAAGTTATGAACGCAGGTTATCGCGCAGTTCCAAATTTGAGGTATCTGGCCAGGTTTTGGTACCGTACATGTACATGTGTTGCGTACCTGTTGCGACCATGTTGCGATCCTGTTGCTATCCTGTTGCGATCATGTTGCGATCCTGTTGCGTGTGTATCAGTCGATTCTGTTTTACTTCCCCCATATTGGGGGATCATAAGTTCAGTTCGCAACCCACACGCAACCCACACGCAACACATAGGTCGAATAGGTTACAACATTGTTTCGGTTGCGTTTGGTGCGTATACAAATAATTGTTACACGCAACGCATAGGTTTCAGCATACGCTATGGTGTGAGGGCTCCATTAGATATTTTTAACTTAGATGAGCTGAAATGCAGTTTCGAGTGTTTCCGGGATGTCAATAACGTCTTTATTCCGATTGGAAGTAAAATGAGATAATTGTATATAATACAGAGGCGTAGCTCACGGGAGAATCTTGACAACATTGATCGAAGATTTTCGTGTATTCCGAACTTCAGACGTGTAGTACAAAGCATGTTTTCCCGAGAAATGTGCTAACAGTTGTAATCGCTAGGAGGGACCGGTGCATACTCTCCCGGGGAAAATGTGGAACCTTGATCGCGCCTGTGCAATACGACGTATTTCAGTGCAAACGGGTCACGGATGTTCGCATAAATTATGGAAAATGGCGTACAACGGCGAAAACATAAATTAAAATCTAATTTGACTATAAAACGGAGTCACAAACCAAAACAAACAATACAAAAAATGTGGCCACAGATGACCACTGCCGCTGATTTTGAGTAACTGTTACAAACTTCTTAACCGGACTGACGGACGCACGTGCGCACGGACGGTCCAAACACTATATGACACCGGCTCTTTGAAACATGGTCATGGTTTTAATATTAAAGTAAATTTGTCTTGCGCGTTGGAAATTACGATTCTCTATGTGTTTACCATATGTTGTATCAGTTCTAACTCGTTAGAGCTGTTGTTTTACACGTTAGAACTATTTTCTAACATGTTCAGTCAGTAACACGTAAGAGAAGTCAACTTTCACGTAAGAGAAGTCAACTTGCACGTTAGAGAAATTGTCTTCCATGTTCGACAAATTTGCTTTCACGTTAGAAGAAGTCAGTTCTCAACACGTTAGACAAATTGACTTTCACGTTAGAAGTCAGTTCTAACACGTTAGAAATGGCACTTAGGATATGAACTGCCACTCATACGCATGTCCCGCTGTTTGAGAACCGAGTGTAGTTCTGGCGACATTATTCCAGAACATAATCATCGCTAAATTCCCTACATAACAATGTATCATCAACATACACGAGTATTCATTAAAATGGCATTGATCTTCCAGCGAGTCTGTGTTTAATTGTCGCATTTTGCATAGCGCGCAGTGGCGTTGGCAACCGCTCATGGTTTTACATGACACATAATAGTATGCACCAGTGATTTTTATTTTAGATTTATTTTGTCCCCGCACCCCCGCATGTACATGTTCGAATCGGGGAGTATGCTCCTGGACCCTCCCCTCCGCTAATGCACGATTGAACAGACATTTTGTCGAAAGCGAAAGTAGACGATGCCACCAAATACATATATGGCGAGTTAAAATTCCGGATCGATGCGCATGACCCCGTGTTGGAACATTTTGGAAGGCAGCCGGTCACTTGTTACAGAAACGCTGGCCTTTGTATCAGATTCGTTGTAGGTGTTTAGGCCCATTTTGTTATGCATATTTGCATGCAAGTCTATGGGAAAATCATTGGGAGCGTGGATCCTATAGTGTGCCATTGTTGACAGGACTGACTTGATTTCATCATCTGATAGTCGGGCGAATAGTAGGGTAAATGACAATACCACGCCGCCTTATTTACGACGCATCAATCTATGGGTCAGTCTCTAGCTATACGAGACAGAGACCGAGTGAAAAGTTTGACCACATACTATCGATATATAAAAGTCGTATCGATACGTATCGTATTGGACCAAACGTACCGCGATTTATCGGTATACCGGCATATCGTTACACCACTAGCATACACAGTGTGGCGGCTTTGAAGACTCCCCGTGCTTTCAATCAATGATGGAAACGGAGGAAATAATAGAAGCGGGTCGGGGATCACTAGACTAACATGCCATGTATCTAAAACGCCATTCATTTCGGCTTTATTTTTATTAATCTGACTTTTACATTGTATTTTCATTGTTGACACCAACGAACGAACGGAATTGTTTGAGACGTATTTGTCTGGTAATTTTGTTCAGCGATTTTCAAGGATCGCCCAAGTTTGTCATGTTTCGTTATACCGGTAGTAATTCATGTAATACGCTGTGTTTTTTTTCTATATTAATATAGTGTTCCGTACCATCCGTATATATGTAAACAAGGAAATCAAGACAGAAAACCTTTGAATGGCAACGTAGGCTGATTTGAATACATGTACATGTATGTTCAAGAGTCAAATAACAAATACAAATACACTGATGTTTGGCCGAATAATTTGTTGTCAAATGGAAGCATTTCGGGGATGGGTGATTTTGACTTCATTTCTGAGCACCATGTTGCGACATTGTGAAGTTTTCCGTGCATTCATGGACGACTGTAGTTTTTGTTTATATTATTGTTCCGTTTCTATTCATATCATGTCAACCGAGAGTTCACAACTTTTAAAACACTCTCAATCATTTGAAAGTCTGAATTGCTACGTTTTTAATGGAATGTTTTCTAATAATAGAGAGGTTGCCATTTCAATGCGCGTACGCCAACAGGAACGGGTATGTATTCAATATTTACGTATTACGGTATTTGTTTCCCTTTGACAGTTGGGGCATTCAAAAGGAACGCCCCATCAGTCAAAGGGAAACAAATCTGTAAAGTTTTAATACCTACCCGTTCCCGTTGGCGTACGCGCATTGAAATCACAACCTGCCTAATAATTAAAAATATACAGTCCGACGGTGGTAAATTTCTGCTGGCAAAGATACGCTAGTACGTTTCAATGTAAATAGTACATATTATTGTTTTATAAAAAGTATGTATGATCACAGGATTCGAACCCGTGGACTCATGGGTACAAAATAGTCCGATAACATTACCATTACGCTAAATGCTTCAAGCTGAGACGGCGCGAAAATATTTCAAGTTTAATTCTTTAGACGTGTAGGCTACTATCCACACGGATTAAATGGCTGCATTTACAAAAGTATTCTCCTTCAAACGTAGCTGAAATATATGACTAAATGCAAAATATGCAATAAATAGTAAACAAAATAATCGATACGTACTTTTGTTACCGAGAACATGAATCACGGTGGTGTAAAACGTGACGATAAAATGAATCAGCCTACGCGTTTGGCGACGTCAATTCGACAATGTTGTCGTCGACTTTGCGACGTCATTTATAACGTTTCGCGGCGACGTCAATAAGGCAGGTTTTGTCGCGTCGCGGCCTATATATAAACAGCAAAGAATAATTAAAACGTACAAAAACCCTATTTTCGGTTTAGCAATTAAAAATGGAATTCTCTGGTCGGCAGCCATCTTGGATTACTGCAATTGTTGGGCCTATTTCTTGCAATTAAGCGTATCGGGTGCATCTACACTATTAAGACGGACATCACAGTATACAACTATGAATTCAAATCATTTTGGAAGCGCTGCAAACAGTAATGACGGAAAATAACGGACAGCCAAGGGTTGAAATTCTAACATTTTGGCGGCCATTTTGGATTTTCAACAGCTTACAAGATGTAAAATCTTTATTTTTTAGCATATTCATAATAATTAATCATTTGTACATGGATTCAGTGCATAGAAGTATCTAAAAGTCTAACATAGTAAAAAATATAATACTTATTCCATTCTGGTTGAAAATAAAAAAAATGATGGCAGCCATCTTGGATTTCGGCCATTTTGAACACTTTCGACGGCCTAATTTTTTCTACACCATCCTGATTCATTGATGGTAAGCATTCAGCTACTTGAAAATAATGTCAATAAATAGTTCCCCCTCCGGGTATACCTGAAGCTTTTTTTTAGGATTTCTTCAATGTGGGTCCCAGGCTATTTAAGCGATGCCCTTGTTTGTTTACAGAATGGACATGGTGGTGGCTGCGGGGAAGTCCAGGAAGAATGTGGACGCATTTGTCCTGTTACCACCTGATGCTAAGAAGGCCATTGATGTACTCATCACACACAGAAGTTCTTCTGGCATTCCGAAGTCAAACCCTTATATATTTGCAAGACGTAATGCAGATACCCCGTTGACTGGAACAGAGGAGTTGCGAATTATTGCAGATTCATGCCCGGGCCTGGTTCATCCGGAGCGCATCAGTTCCAATACATTAAGAAAATACATTGCAACAGTTTCACAGGTATTTAAAGCTATAATAATTTCTCTTTCATTTGATGTGCTCCAACTATACCAGTTGGGAGCAGCCGATTAAAGTCCTGGTTTTAAACACCGCTAATCGTCCACTGCCCTTACGGCCCCAGGGCTAAGGGAAAACTTTACTCTTTTTTTTTTAAACACCCACTCATTTTTATCCCCCGCCGAAGGGGATATAGGTAATGATAACCGTCATTCCGTCCATCCGAGCCAACATGTGGACATTAGGGGCAGGGCCTAAGACAAAAGAATCCTTTGTCTTCATTCCATAAGCCCGCAATGCAATTGTTTATTGTGGGCTTTTTCTTTGATATCAAACAATGGAAAAAGACTTGGTCACATTTTTAGTCTATGAAATCTACGTCCGGTTTGAATATGGGTCATGTCAGTCTAGTGATTTTTGACAGTTTTACCAATAACTCTTGTGGCCATTAATTCTCAGGTGAGCGATCCAGGGCCATCATGGCCCTCTTATTATTGAAAATTGCTTTTTGTTCTTCCAGATACTCGACATGACTGACAAAGAGGTGGAGATGCTGGCAGTGCATCTGGGCCATGATGTGAAAACACACAAGGAAAACTATCGACTGGCCCATACAACTAGGGAATTGACTACTGTAAGCACATTTTATGATCAAAATACTATTGTAAAGAACTACAATAGTATGGTGTCCTCCTTTAAACAGAAAACAAAATAAGTACAATCATGTCAATGGATAATTCAGATAACCAACATTGATATACCAATCAATCCACACTACAATCATGACAATCATTCCAATTGTTAGCTCGTCCACACAAAACTGGAATGATTATAGTGTGAATTGGTGCATACATCACAAACCGATACTTCATGTTATGGACTGTAACAATTCTGGCATAGCCTGTGACAAAATTTCACAAATGAACAAATGCAATAAAACCGCTTATCACATGACAACCGTGATATGACCACTAACAACCCATTACATAATTTCAATATCAATCACACGTATCATATCGATTGACATAGTTTCAGCGATTTTCATTTGCCGCATCACCTTAATTATGTATTCATATCATACTCCACCGTTACAGTAAATGAATATATCAAAAGTGTTCCAAATGACGTGCTAATAGAGCGAAACCCGGATGTTTTGCTGTGACGTTATGTTTAACGTCACATGGTTTTATTTTAGGGTAAAATTCATATCAATGATCAAGAAAAAAGACCGTATTATGCTGTCGCATTGGCAAAATAGCATAATATTACCTACACAAAGTGTATTTTTGTGTTTCAATTGATTTTATAGTATATGAAGGAACTTCTTTTCAGTGCAATAATTTGACACCTTGATGTGTGAATTGGAAATGGCACGTCGCTATTGCAGTCGTGCTAAACAACTCTGTTAATTTTGTCCTCAGAAGGACAAAGTCGTGTGATAAACAGAATCTCAAACTCGTTTCCATTTCATACGAGATTTATGAAACTCGTCCGCGAATTTATTCAACTCGCTAAAGCTCGGTGAATAAATTATGGCCGACTCATTTCATAAATGTCATATGAAATGGAAACGTTTGAGATCCTCTATTCATATTATATAAATGTCGACTTTTCATCGCGCCCACATGCAGAGGGTGCAATATTGTCGGCGCTTTTTGTGTGTGTGACTGTCCGTCCGTATATGCATCCGACATTTGCTTTAAAGTGTTTTTTTTAATGAAGTGCATACACACAGGGACCAGCAAATGTCTCGGTGGGTGTTATATGTGGGCCGCGTCCATCTAGTCTTCAATGATCTGTCATAAAAATACTAATTGTTTCGGTTATAAATACAAGTTCCATTTATGAATAACTCAAAATTTACCGAGTTAGAACACATGATTTTTATTGTGCCTGCTTGTGGAGAGCACAATATAATCAGCGCTTATGGTGTGTGTTGGTGTGTATGTGCGTCCGACATTTGCTTTAAAGTTTTTAAGTGCCTCATATCTCCACCACCCTGAGTCTGATTGACTTGAAACTTCACATATATCTTTATGAACATCCATATTTTCATTCTATAGTCCACCCGTGTAGCTCCCATACCCAACGTCAATGTCAAATGACATTGAAATTTGCATTAAAGTTTTTGTAAAATATGTGTTTTTAAGTGCTAAATGTCTCCACAACCCCAAGTCAGACTTCATATATTAAATTTATCACCATCCATCTTTTCATTCTATAGCCCACCCTTGTGACCACCATGTCCGATGTCAAGGTCAGATTACTTTGAAATTTGTATTAAAGTTTTTGTGTTAAAGTTTTTGCATTACTGGTATGTTTATAACTCGTTGATGGATCCCCTTGAAACTTTGTATACATCTTTATCATCATCTGTATTTTCATACTATGCCCCAACTATGCTGCCCCCATGCCCAAGGTCAGATGACTGAAATTTGTTTTAAAGTTTTTGCGTTAAAGTTATTGCATTACTTATATCTGTGTAACTCTTTGATAGATCCACATGAAGCGTTGCATGCATCTTTAACATCATCCATATTTTTATGCTATGCCCCATCCATGTTGACGCTGTCACCAAGGTCAAGGTCAAATAACTTAGAAATTTAAAGTTTAAGTTTTTGTGTTATAGATTTTGCACATCTTTGTAACTCCTTGATGGATCCACTTGAAACATTGCATACATCTTTATCATCATCATCCATATTTTCATTCTATGCCACACCTGTGCGGCCTCCATGACTGAAATTGGCTTAAAAGTTGTGTGAGTTAAAGTTTTTGCATTACTTATATCTTTTTAATCCCTTAATAGTTGTGCTTGGAATTTGCATGCATCTTTCATTCCTTGTCCCATGCTGCATCCATGACCAGGTTCAAGGTTAAATAACTTAAAAATCTGTGTTAAAGTGTTTGCATTACTTATATCTTGGCTTGTTATACCCCCCCTCAACGAGTTCGTCCGTGTGTCCGTCACACATTCCCTTCCGGCCTGTATCCCCCACATTCTTAGTCCCAGGGTTCTAATACTTGGTCAGCACATGCATCATAACCCGAAGGTGTGTCGCGAAACAAATCTACGTCCCTCTGACCTACATTTCCAAGGTCAAGGTCACGGACTTAGGTCGTCCAGTCAAATTCTCAACACATTCCCTTTCGGCCTGTATTTCCCACATTCTTTGTCCCAGGGTACTAATACTTGGTGGGCTCATGCATCATAACCCAAAGGTGTGTCGCGAAACAAATCTACGTCCCTCTGACCTACATTTCCAGGGTCAAGGTCACGGACTTAGTTTGTCCAGGCAAATTCTCAACATATTCCCTTCCGGCCTGTATCTCCCACATTCTTTGTCCCAGGGTACTAATACTTGGTGGTCTCATGCAGCATAACCCAAAGGTGTGTCGCGAAACAAATCTACGTCCCTCTGACCTACATTTCCAGGGTCAAGGTCACGGACATTTTTTTATTTATTTTTTTTTAATCTGTGTCCCATCTCACACGGAGGGTATATCATCACCCCTGTGATAGCTCTAGTTTGTTATGCCTCCAGTCTCTGAAGAGCCGGTAGGCATATTGTTTTTGTCCGTCCATACGACGTCCGTCCGTGTGTCCATCTTTAAATTCAGGTTTGGATTGTTTTATTTCTGGCTTAGGTTGCCCAGCTGCTGCTGACTGTCGAAAAGGGAGACATCAACAAATATAAAGGACAGAAACTTTGTGATATAGACATTGATGGTAAGATGGGGAGGGGCTAAGTGTATCTGGTGTGATTAGGGCCTGGTAACAGGTCACGTTATTCTGATTTCAGGGCTGAATATATGTATCTCAATGTAAATACTCAGTTCTGATTGTGGGATTTTCTCCCCATCCATACAGGCGAACCACAGGATTCGAGCCTGTGGACTCGGCCTATATGATCATAGCTGTCGACAGGCCGTAAACACTAATCAATTAATTAATATCCCCTCGCCAACGGCAAAAGTATATAGTGTTAGTCCATGTCCATCCATATGTGTGTGCGTCCATCAGTTGAAAAGCCTGCATATGCAGTACACCTCTTTTTCAGAGCTTCCACTTCAAGAAGAGGAAGACGACATGGACGAAGATGGTGACGATAGTGTCCAAGGTAAGATACCTTGTCAAATTGAATCCTGAAACATTGTGATCCATGTAGGATGTGTTCCGGTATTAACGTGCTACTAACACTTTGTCCAAGAACAAAACAATACCTACAACTTACCTCAACCAAATGATGTTCGTGGAAAAGCAATGGACCTCTTCTCCAGGCATCCAAATCGAAAAAATAACCGAAAACATCACAGTAAGTCAGATATCTCCGCCATTTTACGGTCATATGATTGACGAGTTGTGTAAGGGAGAGTACGCTATTACCGTGCTATGACGATATGGTTATAAATAGCAGCAAATCAAACGAAGTCACATGATCAGAAATTATTGTTTTCATTGACAACAAACATGACAGATTGTAAACACGACAAATGCAAATATTTTACCGTAGTTTATGTAAATACTTGACCACATTTCGTTGTTGATGAGGTTAAATGTCAATGCAATGGAAAATTTGGCTTATTTTTTATTTTATTATAAATATTCACAAAAATTCTCGACATAATGCGATTTTTCGACATTCAAAATGAAACTGCGACTTTCCTACGGGACTTCAATGCGTAAAACAGACGACACGTACGCGTGCACGTACGGGATGTGTCGTTATGCACATAGCACGGTAATACCGGACGCACGATAATACAGAATTTTGGTGAAGTCGAATTTTCAACATTATTGCCACATCTCTCAGCATGCCAAAACTGAACTCAATTTCAGGCAAAGAATCTGATGAGCTGCTAGATGAAGACATGTCAATTGGATCTAAAGGTTGGTCTGTATACTATAACTGCTGTCTTAAACTCGCATGTACACATGCCATGTTCAGCACAAATACAATAACTATGCAGGTTGTTGGGCGGTCACCACGAGTTATCTGTTGGTCTATTATTACTGGCCAGTATGATTGACAGATAATACCCGGGGTCTTCTTCCACTGATGGTGTAGTTTTTGTCCCGCCTGTGTAGCGGAACATAGGGATAGCATTTCTGTGACCTTCCCTCAATCTTGACTCAAATTTTGACCTTGACCTACTACCTGCCTTTCAGTTACCAAATGCACTCCTAGTCGAGCTAATGCTGTTCTCCAACAGCTCTTGTTAAATTTTGTGCTTAACTCTGTTTCTGATATATATCATCGCGCATCATCTTCCACAACAATCTGACTCCGCTAATGCTACACTAAAGGTTATAGACTTAGAAATTGTACTATTGGCGGTCAAGCACCTCCAGGCCCGCTTCGTTGTCTTCTGACAACTCTTGTTATGACTATGACACAGCAAGCAAGACATTAATTTTCACAAAATGATTGTTTAACATTTTATGCTGAGGATACCCATTTTTTTGGCTGAAAATACTAATTATTTCTCTTATTTCTCATGGAAAATATATGTTGTTGCCACTCATTTGAACCGTCTCAACGAGACGGTTCGGTTGAGACGGTTCGTTCAAATGAGTGGTAACTATGTGGTAACATAATTATACTTCCCATGAGAAATAAGAGAAATGAGAAAATATTATTTTGGAATTCACATAACACTCGATCTGTATCCGTCTGAAATGGGTTAAATGAATGATGTCTTTGTTTTTTCATTGTTTACACAGTGACACTTAATATTACAGTTGACCATTCGATTGTAAATATTGGGCTAATTTTGTGGTCTTATCTCTTGGTGGTACAGCATGGGATTGGACCCTCAGCACCGTATATGACCCTGGTTGTTGAATGGACATTCAATCAATCAGTCCTGAAGTGGATGCTCTACTGTTTCAGTCTTTTAGATGATTGCTATACTGTTTCAACTAATGTACTTTGAATGTTTTAGTACGGTATATGTCTCACAGATAATTCTGTACATTTCAGTTGAAGCATCCACTGCCAAGAGGAAGGAGGCACATGTTACAGCCTCGCTGGAGAGAAAACCTGGTAAGTTATATTTTTTGTAATATCCAATGCTACTAGTAGTGTGGAGAGGTATACTTGAATCACCTTACCCGTTCGTCCATCTGTAACATATTTGTTTACACACCGTATATTCCGTTCTGGATATTCCATTGTCATGAAACTCCAATATGCATTGATATCATTGAGGGCTAGACATCTGTAGACCTCGCTGTTGCCAGGCCGTTAAACCACAATCAATCAATCAATGTTATCAATGTGGGCAAGACACCTAATCAAGATGGCCTTTTTCCGTTCATGGTCAAAGTCACTTCCACTAAAAATAGATTGTTGTCGAACATTTTTATTTCCGTGTGATAACATCAGTTCTCCGAATATCATCTCCATGCAACTTCACATGTGCATTGATATTATTGAGAGTAAGACACGTACTTATTGAATATAAGCTTTGCCCATCCATTGTCAAGGACACTGTCAGTGTTGCTAAAAATATTTTTGTCTGAAATTTTCTTTAGTTGTCTGTAGCAATCTTTGTGAACTTTCACTTATTTGATGGCAAGACTTAGACCTACCGGTATTGAATATGGGCTTCGTCCATTTGTGGTCAATGTCACTAGTGGTTTAACTTTGCAATGGGAGAATTTTTGTTTCATCACAATAACTTGAATTCTCTATATCCCATGTTTATGAAACTTCTTCAGGGTTCGATCTAGCCTTTCAAAATAGGGAGAAGTTTCAGCTGAACTCCCCCACCCCACCCAAATTATCCCCAGTTGAAAAGCCTGCATATGCAGTACACCTGTTTTTCAGAGTTTCCACTTCAAGAAGAGGAAGACGACATGGACGAAGATGGTGACGATAGTGTCCAAGGTAAGATACCTTGTCAAATTGAATCCTGAAACATTGTGATCACTGTAGGCGATCCATTTTATGCTCTGGGTAATCAAAGTATTGACTAATAGCCGGAGCCCCATGACCTCAGATTTCACTTTACCCTACCCCATTTCCACCCCAAGGTTTGATGTTATTTTATTGTAGCTTTATATGTCTCATCATCAAAAACGGTTGGTGTATACAATTTTAGGCCGGCGAAAGTGTTAAAAATGGCCGAAATCCAAGATGGCCGCCATAATTTCAGACTGGTTTGATTTTTCAGTGTTAAACGCAAAACGGACACGTGTTGTTGTTGTTTAAGTGACAATGCATTCCAGAAAGCCAGATCTGATGTCGCTTTGGTTATTTTATCTATATTTGCAATTTTAATTCAAGATGGCCGCCAAAATGTTAAAAATCGCATAGATGCTGAACTGTGTGACTTAGGAAGCTGATACACCAACCTGATTCATAGATGGGAAGCATAATACTACACAAAAATGAAGTCAAACCTTGGGGCGGAAATGGGGTAGGGTAAACTTTATTTTTTGAGCTTTCAACAATCTTGGGCTCCGGCTATAAAATAGTAGTTGGCATAGTTGTCAACATTTGGTTGAATTTTAAGTGTTGGTTAAGTTTGGTTAAATCTTTTTTTATACCCCATCAGTAGTGGAGGGGGCATATAGTGGAGGAGGCATATAGCCTTGCTATTGTTAGATATATCTGTGTTTGTATGTCCGTCCAACACAAAGCCTTTGTTTAATAGACCATAGGCCAATAGATGAAACCCCCCCCCCCCTGCAGTATTTTGGAGACCTATATGGTCAGATAGTACGTCATGTGGGTAGATGAAATCCATTGGTATGCTGAGAGATGTGGCGAAAATGTTGAAAATTCAACTTTTCACCAAAATTTTACATAGTAAAATTACCAGTACTCAGACAGAACCAATACTCAGCAATTCCAATACATGTATATGATTTATTTACCTTCAAGTTTACTGATGAAATCTTACCAAATACAGGTCCATAACTATGAGCCAAAGTGAAAATCTACAACTTGTCACATATAACCAGCATATAGACCCTGATCAGACTGCATTTAGGCATGCATATGGTTATACCCCACCCCCACCCTGGAGTCAGCTTGTCTGTCCATCTTTTCGTCCGACTTTCCTTCCGTCCGACTTTCCATCCGTCAGAAAACTTAACAAATGTCAATTTCATTATAACTTCACGTTCCCTTTGTGGAATGCTTTCATACTTCACCGACGCCTTCTACGACATTCATACATCATACTGCAACAAACCTATGCCCCCCATTTAGCCAGCGGTCAAGGGCATGGACTTAGAAACTTGCAAAAAAAACAATCAAGTAATCTACTAGTTTGAGTGATACATTATGATGAAAACTGAACTCAATTTCAGGCAACAAATCTGATGACCTACTAGATGAAGACATGTCAAATGGATCTAAAGGTTGGTCTGTATACTATAACTGCTGTCTTAAACTCGCATGTACACATGACATGTTCAGCACAAATACAATAACTAAGCAGGTTGCTGGGGCGGTCACCACGAGTTATCTGTTGGTCTATTATTACTGGCCAGTATGAGTGACAGATAATACCCGGGGTCTTCTTCCACTGATGGTGTAGTTTTTGTCCCGCCTGTGTAGCAGTAGCTGGACATAGCATTAACGGCGGCATCGGCGTCAACAATTTATAAAACAATTGTTAAATTTTGTGTTCAACTGTTTCTGACCAATTATAAGTGCTAGACTCACCATATTTGGACAACATCTTTATTACAGCATCGTTATGACATACTGATGCTGCTACCTTCACCCACTTTTTACGCTTGCAGGTACATGTACACCCAGTACTGGTTAACTGCTTAGGATGACTAAGCTTACCCAGTGAGTGTGGGTAGCAAACCTGTCTGCCATTATAACCTAACAATGTGTTAAAATGGCATAAAATTGCAAATTGATCGATTACTCGTCCATTGTCTATCTTGTTATCCCCTCGCCATAGGCGAAAGGGGATATATAGCTTTAGTCCATGTCCGTCCATCATTATGCCCCCCCTCAACGAGTTGTGGGGGGTATACTGGAGTCAGGTTGTCCGTCCGTGCGTCCGTGCGTGCGTCACAACACTTAACGTGAAAACTTAAAGTGAAAACTTAAAGTATCGTAAATTTGTTATATCTTCTGTTTCCTTCAACCGAATGTCGTGATATTTCGCACATGCATTGCTACGGCAATCATCCAGCCCTCTGCGCCGAATCTACGACCCCCGCTGACCCCAAGGTCAAGGACTTTAGATTTTTATTTTTTACCGAATGTTTTTTTTTTCTAAAAAAAAAATCTTCTGTGTCACATCTCACAAGGGGGGTATTCCGTCACGTTTACTGCAAATCTAGTTAATTCTGTGCATCCGTAACAAATTTCTCATCGCTATAATATTTCAACTGGTGGTCGGATTTCAATAATATTGGGCCACAATGTATATCTGAACACTCTAGAGTGACATGTATGTGACTTTTAGCATCTGTGTTAAGTTCATTTATCATTAATAACTTTGGAACCTGTTGATGGATTTCAATAATATTTGGCAACCGTGTATATCTGAACATAATAGAGTGACAAGTATGTGACCCAGTCCCAAGGTCAAGGTCAGAATCTTACTTAGCATTTATCTTGCCATCAAGGTTGCCAGCGAGAGGATTAGCTTAGTGATATTGATGCGCTTCTTGTTAACATATCTGTGGTCTAATACATAATGTCGTAATGGCTATGCTAAAGGATAGCACTTACGACCTTGTGATACTAGACCATCGATATACAAAATGTGATAAACAGATTTACTTTCAGGACGTACAAGATGGACAGAACAGGAAATCTCAGTGCTGAAAAAACATTTTGGAACTTTTATTAAGAAGGGTCGATACCCTCCATCATTGTCCATTGAACGCCTCAAAAACCGGGGTGAAATACGCAAGAACAGAACAGTTGTTATGGTTAAGGCAAAATTACAATACCTGATGAAGTCCTCAAAATGATGTTGGTACCCTACATCAAAGGAGCTATATGTATATATGTAGGACTCACAACGAGGGTGAGTCCCCCAACCAGCCAGTTTCCTCTTACAAACTCTGAGGTGTTAATGAACGGACTGACGGAAAAGCCGCTTGGATGATAGTGTGTGTGCCGTAGTGAACTCCATACACAGTCAAACAACCTTCAGGGTCATGTAAATTAGTCATGAAGCACTGAGCATCCATATGTGGAGTAATGTAGGCAATACTCTGCTTTATGCCAAAACTTGTCATCTGTTGATTATTCGATCATTTTCTGTATTCAAATATTGAAGAATTCTGATATACTGCCAATATCTGCTTGTATGCATAAATAATCATATGTAGCTGATTTAGATACAGCCCAAGACAATTTAATGGTTGTAATTGTAAAGGTTAGACTGCATAGATGTAATAACCATCAGGACAACAACCCTATTGTGATAGTCATAATGATATACATGTACTGTACGGATGAATTTTCACAATTTGTACGCCAATCTTAGAGTATGCTGGTACCATCACATCCAGTACATCGGGCGAACCAGCCCGACTATAGTCTGTGCACTTCTAGAGTATGTATACTTGTGCACAAATGCCATAATTGTAGCCATATATGTAATAGGCCCACAATATTGTGCCAGTTTGTTTCCAACTGAAATATTTAACATAATAAGCTGTGACGCGATATAATAATTACAATATGATATTCTGCTACATGTATTATTACCAGGCCACATATTTTGTTTACAAATGTTTCTTTTGTAAACTAATGATCACAATTTGTTGTGCACCTGTTGTACATATTTATTGTATACATGTATGATCTGGGTATTGACAGTATGTTTTCACAGTGCTATATTAGACCCAAAAACCAATACCATTTGATGAACAAGAATTTGCTTTTTCCATTCTTGGAAATAATAGATCTAAGTACATGTACCTAGTCCGCTAAGGAAATTGATGAGAAACCTGTATGTCAACACACCCATGATAGGGGTGTTTAGTTTGAAATATTAGTTTGAAATATTTCATATTAGAGACAGCTAGGTGGGATTAACACTGTTCGGTGACAGGAACACATGTATGTCGTTTTGAAGAGTAAACTTAAGTATCACTATATTTGTATACACATGATATATTTGATAACCCACAATATGGGCTTAACGTGACTGTTAAAATACTTTTTTTCCCTTTTATCACACCTGCTTCAGCGCTTGTAGATAAATACTGATAGTGTGATGCAGACCGTGCACCAAAGTCTGTGTCTATATTAAGGAACCTGGTCTAGCACTTGTCAGGCGTGACCAATCTTTGCATATACGAGGGGTGATCAATATATTCGTGGACAACCTCGATAATGTTTTTATAACAATGGTTACATATCAACTATGGTTACTACATGTATTTTGTACGATCTCTTTGTCAAGATGCACATGTTACATCTTTCCATGCATGTCTAGAACATGTGACATATGACGTCACGTGACCCCACCTTCAGCATCACCGTTATTGTGGTACGTACTTCATTTCGGGTCTCATATTTCCTTAAACGGATATGATTTTTAACTTTTGGGAACAGGAAAATGCTACTTGTAGGCATAGCTAGGCTGTAGGGTCTGTGTGCTCACGCTTCCATACATAAGTCGTTCACAGCATCCTTCTGAAGTTGCCTCACGTGCATCGGCTCATTATCTTGGTGGAATAAAAGTCGTGACCATGCATCTTCGGGGCTCAAACCTCATATTAAACTATCTTACGACTGGAACTCATAATACATGTGCATAATATACTCCATTGACAAGTGTGTCTGCATGTACCAAATGATTCAGTATAATGTTGTTGCATTCAGAAAAAATGGCGGCATAACTTTTCCCGCGCTTTTTGAAATTCGATTTTTTTTATGAAGAATGCAAACTTTGTTGCTTCTATATTTCACTTTGCTGCTTACTTTCTGATGCAAATGGCTGAAATCATGTTTCATTGCATCTAACAACATTATCTAGAAGAGAATTGCTTTCAGCAAAATATTTCTGGATGAGCTCTCGGGCCTTTTTTTAGCCATACCCTTTTCTGTTCCGCGGTTAGAAAACGGGGCACCGGCCCGGCCGAAACACTTCTCATTCCCAATATATTTGATAAAATATTTCGATTCTTTGCATAGTTTGTGTCAAACATATCTGCTACCTGTCTGAATGAAATTATTGTGTTTCTCATTGCACATTCAAGAACAGTGGAATCCAAATTTTTGGTCTTTACGGATTTTTTTCTGCCGCAACGGACGCCATTTTTCCGTGTCAATATAATATGGCAGAATCGGCGAAATCACTTGTAAATTGTAATTATTGAAAGAGCAGAATCCCTATAAACAGTTCACAAATTCTCTTGTCGTTCTTATGACGTTTTCGCCCAGTATACGCATAGTTTTATAAACGCACCCACCTGTGAACTTACGTCGCCCTCCATTTCAAAACGGTGAGCGGTTTACATGACGTCATTCTCATGACGTCACATACCAATTTATGACGTCACAGTTACATACGTCAGTTATTCAACTCCGAATTGGTTTGATTGCTTATGGGTGAAGTATCAACTAAATAGGACTTTTTGTTCGTCCGTAATCGAAGTTGTCCACAAATATATTGATCACCCCTCGTACCTGACAATATACATGTACTGGCAAAATGTGCCTGTTTAAAATAGATAATGTGTCACGCCCACTGGAAGCTACTGAAAATGTGATATAGTTCGCAATACGAAGTGAGACCGGGCACCCATGTTTATGCCCAAGTTTAAGTTCAAGAGCAAACTTGTATTAATATATTTGTATACACTTGGTGTACTTGATAACCCAAAATATGGGCTTAACGTGACTGTTAGAATGTCTTTTGTTTTTATGACCCCGGTCTGGAGACCGGTGTCATATAGTGTTTGGACCGTCCGTGCGTCCGTGCGTGTGTGCGTGCGTTACGGTTAAGAAGATTGTAACAGTTACTAACATGTCTTATAACTTCTATAAAACACAATGGATTGCTTTAATATTTCAACACTGCATCCATATGAATATATGCTACACACTCCTGCCATAAATCATATGACCTTGACCTTTTGACCTTAATAATTTCGCCTGAAACACTTAGCTGTTTCGTACGGTTAAGAAGATTGTATCAGTTACTAACATGTCCTCTAACTTCTATAAAACTCAATGGATTACTTTAATATTTCAACACTGCATCCATATGAATATATGCTACACACTCCTGCCATAAATAATATGACCTTGACCGTTTGACCTTAATAATTTCGCTCAAAACACTTAGCTGTTTCCTACGGTTAAGAAGATTGTATCAGTTACTAACATGTCCTCTAACTTCTATAAAACTCAATGGATTGCTTTAATATGTCAACACTGCATCCAAAGGAATATATCCTACACACTCCTGCCATAAATCATATGACCTTGACCTTTTTATATTAATAATTTCGCGCAAAAACTTAGCTGTTTTGTACGGTTAAGAAGATTGTATCAGTTACTAACATGTCCTCTAACTTCTATAAAACTCAATGGATTGCTTTAATATTTTAACACTGCATCCATATTAATATATGCCACACACTCCTGCCATAAATGACCGTGATCTTTTGACCTTCATAATTTTGCTCAAAACACTTAGCTGCTTCGGTTAAGTCAAATCTGAAGTAGGGGTCATCAGTGGTACGCTAGGCCACATTTCTTGTTTTGTTTTCTTTTATCATGCCCGTTTTTTTTATGCAGTTGGTAACTTGAACCAAGTTTGTGCCCAAATCTAAGTAAGGAGCCTGGTTCAGCACTTGTCGGGCGTGACGAGTCTTTGCAAGGTATGCATAGACTTGGCTATATATTGGTAAAATGTGCCTGTTTAAAATAGATAGTGTGGCCGAACCTCAAAAAAAATGCAACAAATGTTGTTATGACTGTTTTCAATTCATTAGCCCATGAACACATAC
The DNA here is from genome assembly GCA_029237695.1 of Conchocele bisecta. Lineage (NCBI taxonomy): Eukaryota > Metazoa > Mollusca > Bivalvia > Lucinida > Thyasiridae > Conchocele > Conchocele bisecta. The sequence goes on along the minus strand of CM055268.1, from coordinate 101,353,951 downwards.
TGGTAAAAAAATCGGACAAAATCGGAGGATATGAATGTCTCAAAATTCGGCCAAATTCAAAATGGCCACCATTTTCATAGATACTTGCAGCTAACTTCATAGTAAACTTCTTTATCTGTGACAAATGCATATCTTTTGAATAGGCTTCTGACAAAGATGGTATTTTCTGGGTTACTAAGCAATCATTAATACAAGAAAATCCAAGATGGCCGCCAAAAGCACACATATTTTGCAAAATGTGATATTTTAAGCAGGTGCTATTGACTGATGCAATTCTTGTCCATAAACTATTAAATTAGCATCTGTGAAAGATTTCTGAAAAAGTTAGCTCCCAAACTAGCGGGCACTTTCACAAAATGGCGAAATCCAAGATGGCCACCATTTTCATCTTCAATTTTTTTTATTTGAAACGGAGAACACGGAATCGTGGCATCGTGGATTTTTGTGACATCCATAACCATTCCGAGTCTGGCAATGGTTCACCATTTACACATCAGTTTTACTCAGCAATCCAAGATGCCCGCCAGAAAATGAGGCAAGAAATAAATTTTCATTGCGAATGGAATATGCATGATTTTTATGCCAATTTTTTTAGATGTTCCCAGTGTTATCTGAGAGGTTCCCAGATGTCATTAGAAGTTTATAGAGGTCTCTTAGAAGTTACAATGGGTCTCTTAGATGATCCAAAGGGTCTCTTAGAGGGTAGCAGAGGTCTCCCATAGTTTCCCATATATCTATTTTTAGGTTCGCAGAGGTCTTGTAGAGGTTCAGATGTTTCCATGGGGTCTCTTATAGGCACCCAGATATACCAAGAGGTCTCTTAGACTTTATCACGGGTCTATGAGAGATGTCCAGATGCCACTTAGAGATTCCCATAGATTCACATAGCTTAGAGGTCCCAGGGATAACTTAGAGGTGCCCATACTCCTCAGAGGTTCACAGAGGTGTCAAATCTATATTTTCGCAGAAGTTTCCAGAGGTGTCTTAGAGGTTACATGTTTGTTAGAGGTTCCTAGTGTATCTCAGTTGTCTATTTGATGTTTCCACTTGTCTCGAAGAGATTCCCTAGAAGTAACTTAGAGGTTTCCATATATCTGCAGGATGTTTACGGAGGTTCCCAGGAGTCTTTAAGAGGTTCTCAGAAGTCTCTTAGAGGTCGGTAGAAGTCCCCCAAAGGTCTACGGTTGTCGCGTGGAGGTCGTTTTGCTGTCGCCATAGGTCTCGTAGGGGTCCCGGTGGTTTCAAGAGGCATCTTAGCGGGTCACAGAGGTCACTTCCAAGTGGTTTCATGGTTTCCCAGGGGTTTCTTAGCTGTTCCCAGAAGTCTCTTCTTACAGGCTCCAAGAGTGTCTCGGAGGTCTCTTAAATCTTTCCAGATGCCTCTTACAGGGTCCCAGACGTTCACGGATGTCTCTTAGAGGTTACGCCACTTTAGAGGTTTCCATGGTTTCCCTAATGTCCCTTAGGGGTTCCCCGAAATTTCTTGGAGGTTCCAAGATCATCTCAGAGGTCCCTTAAGTGTTTCCAGAGGTCTCTTGAATGTTCTCATTGGTCTCTTAATCTCTTGGGGATTCCCAGATGTCTGTTAGATGTTGCCAAAGCAACTCAGATGAGATATTCAGGTCACTTACGGATTCCAAGTTGTATTTTAGAGGTTTCAAGATGTCTGTTAGATAGTCTATAGCATCTCAGAGGTCTCTTAGAGGTTTCCAGATCTATGCATCTTGAGATTCCCAGAGGTCATTTAGATGTAACCAGAACTCTCTTAGAGATCCTCATATCGGCTATTACAGGTCCCTTGGGGGTAACCATGTGTGTTAGAGGTTCCCGGAGGTCTTTTAGAGGGTACCAGTGGTCTCTCAGATGTGACCAGAGGTCTCAAAGGGGGCTGCAGAGGTATTCAGACGCCGCTGAGAGGTTCGTTCACAGAGACCGCTTAGACATTCCCAGAGCTTTAGAGGCACTTAGTAACTCTGGGAACTAAGAGACCTGTGAAAATCTCAATGAGACCTTGAGAACGTTAAGGTTCCTCTGGGAATATCTAAGAGACCTATGTGAATGTCTAAGTAACCTTTGGGACCCTATAAGAGATGGCTGAGAATATATAAAAGACATCTGGGAACCTATATGTGACCTGGGAATCTCGAAGAGACATCTAAGTGACCACAGGGAACCGATAAAGTACCTATGGGACTGTAAGTGACCTATGGGAACCTCTAATAGACCCACAATAAACTCTTAAGAGACCTGGATTCGCTGGGTACCTCTAAGAGAGCCCTGGAAGCACCTAAGAAACCTCCATGAACCTCTAAGAGATATATGGGAACCCATGGGAAGCCTCTACTACAACTGCTAATGGCATCTGGGAACATCTCAGATAATACTGGGAACCTCTTCATTTTATGGCGGCCATCTTGGATTTTTGAGTCAATATGATGTCTAAACGTTAAATCACTTCCAGCATCGGAAAGCTTATGTCAAACATGTCAAACATGAATCATTGACCACGATTCTGTGTTCTCTGCTTCCAAAACATTTTGTTTTGAAGATAAAAAATGGTGGCCATCTTGGATTTCGCCATATTGCGGAAATTGCCTGCTCTTTTCTGGAGGGACATGGGGGCTAAATGTCGAGAAATGGTTCATAGCTACCATGAAGCTAAATGAATTGTTCATTGACAACAATTGCATCGGTCAAAATCAGCTGCTTAAAGGTATCGCATTCTGTAAATTATGGATGTCTTTGATATATAATATCAAAATATAAACATTTGTGACAGAGAAAGAACTCGCAACTTGTCTCTCCAGTACTACAGGTGTATTCCCGTTTTTCATTTAAATATGACCGAAATTGATAGAGAAACTACATAAAACCACTCCGGACTTGGAGGAAAAGTCGCTGTTTGTATAATGCCAACAGTGACTTGCCCAATGAGAAGTCTCGGGTGGTTCTAGGTAGTTTCTATCAATTTTATACAGATTTAAAGGTTGTGTCTCATACTTGTTCGCCATAGATCTATAGTAATAAAATATAGCAAATAGCTACACATTGTGAAGATCTTGTCTATAGCCATCTGTTCAGCACATATTGTTACATCCAAAACATGTATTATTATACCCCCGCTTCGATGAAGTCGGAGGTACCGTACCGTATATGTCCTTATTAACGCCCCACTTTTTTTCCCCCCCCCCCGAAAAAAAGAAGAAAAATCTTCGTTTTCTGGATTTTAAAAATAGAAACAATTGGCAAAAAATACCCTGAAATGGTCCAAATGCGTTTGATTATGGTATACTAATGACATAAAAGTTAATTGATATTCAATTGGTGAATTTTCACTACGTAAATAATTTGTCGGGAGCTTAATTTTGTTGCGATCCAGTTTCGGCACCTTTTTTTCCCATAAAAAAACGGGTCATAATAAGCGCCCCCCTTTTGCAAATTGCAACGCCCCCGGGGTGTTAATTAGGACATATACGGTATATAGTATTCGCCTTGTCCGTGCGTCCGTGTGTACGTGCGTATTGGGATATACACTCAATACTTACACAACGTCGAAGGGGGCTCACCTGGGCTCGAGCGCTCGGTAGTGTCCAGCACTCGTCAATTTCTTTTTTGCACTCAGGTCTGTGTCAAGGCTGATGCGGGCGTATTCCGTAAGCCCTCACTTACCGACACATCTAGTTTGATATAGGACTTTCAATAATACGTGAATCCTATCTTGGACAATGGGTCCAAGTTAGAATTTGTCTAGCGTTATCTACGCTGTACTTTTGGTTGTGGTCTGGTAAATGACATCACAAACAAAAGTACAGCGTAGATAATAATGTATTTCAATCAACGGATAGACAAATTCTAGCTAGGACGCGTCGTATGAGACACAACCTTTAAAGGCAAAACACTGAGATAAATGCCTGTGCTTACAGAATATCCTAATGTTCTATTCACCAGATTAGAGTGTACAAAAATAAAGACTTCACACACCCGATCTATTTTATTGTTTATTCATAGAGACACAGGAATTTGCATATCTTTGGTCTTTATAAGTGAAATAATTAAGGAATAAAACCATGGGCTGTTCCGTTCTTGGGGAATGAAAAACGTTTGGTCGATTTAAAGTACATGCTAACCTTTTATGTCATTTTGTCATGAAACAGCGACACCGACAAGAGCGTGCTGTTATTGACAACATCGTGGAGATGCTAAACAAACTTTAACCAATCCGTTATTGTTGAACTTGTTCGTCAAATAATAAACGCAATAGACGACTATAGTCGAGAGGATTATGTTCTAACCGGACATCGGTCAAACCAGACCATCAATCCGGATCACTTCCCTGTTCAAACCGGACCTCTTTTATGAAATGAGATTCAAACAGGACAACTTTGATAATTAATACATGTATCAAGGTAATTTCTATAATTTTAATCCAATCATAAATGGTGGTTGATATTAACTTGCGACTATTCACCAATCAATTGATGATTTCAATATAATTTTAAATTATACCCCCACAAACGAAGTTTAGGGTGGCGGGGGCGTATAGAGGAGTCAGCTTGTCCGTCTGTTGGGAATACGTTTGCGGCCTACAACTTCTAACCCAATGAATGGATTTCCATATGACTGCACCAATGTTTCTTCAACACGAGACTGTGTTGTGTAGAAAACCCACGTGTCTACGCGCAAGGTCAATGTCACACGCGGAGGCTGGGAGGGTATATATAATAACGACAAGATTCATAACTTACTGATTCCGATATTCCTGGTTTGGCCCTCATATACAACTTTGGGTTCCAGTATTTGAGAGTTAAATTAGATTATTACCCACTATAAAAGCAGTATGATTAGTGCTAATCCTATCGCTTTTAAGGGAGGAGGCTAAGTGATTATGGTGTGGTCAGGACCTGGCACCATATCAGGATATTCCGATTTCAGGACTGAATATATATTATTGTATATATTGAGCTCTTATCTGCGGATTTTCCCCCATTTTTTACAGGCGAAATATGGGATTTGATCCTGTTAACCCGTCTAAAATAGACCTTCGCTGTCAGTAAACGGACGTTAAACACATGAAATCAAATCAAATTCAATGTCACACATACAGGTAAAAGGTCATATGAGGTTGTAAATTTGTTTCGGGTCGAACTTGGAAACCGATGGTTGGATTACCATATAACTTGGCTAAATGTTTATCAACATGAGCTGACGTGTCGCATATAAGAACCATGCACCTACGTCCAATGTCATGGTCACACCTAGAGGTAGGAAGTCAGAAATTAGGTTGAAAATTCGTTTCTGTCCTTTAGCTTATAAACTGATAAATGGATTACCATATAACTTGGCACAAATGTTCATCAACATAAGCTCACGTGTCGCGGACAACAACCACGAACATACAATGAATGGATTATGTGCAAATAATGTGCCATAAACGTTTGCCAACATAATAAGTTGTGTCGCGCATATCTCTCACATGCCTGTGTCCAATGTAAAGGTCACAAAGGGTAAATGCCAGAAATGAGTTTGGACATTTGTTTCTGGCATCTTTTCAATGAGTTCAGGCTCGAAGGGGCTCACCTGGGCACCACAGGTGCCCTCATGAGCCGCGCAGGGGCTCAATCGAGCCCCAAAGGGGCTCGAGCGCCTGTTTGCGTCCAGCATTTGACATTAAATGTATTGGGTCCGAGTTGAAACCATATTTATTGGGCCTATTGTGCATATATATTTTAGTAGTGGGTCTGTATTTTCAAACGTAATTATTGGGACCATTATTTATATATTTATTAGTGGGTCTGTATTTTCAAACATAATTATTGGGACCATTATTTATATATTTATTAGTGGGTCTGTATTTTCAAACATAATTATTGGGACCATTATTTATATATTTATTAGTGGGTCAGTACTTCATATGTATTAACCATTGAGCCACCATCGCGTTCGCAACACAAATACATTCATTTGTCAGTCGGCTGGTCAGAGGTGTTGCGGAATACCCCTGCTTGGGTGCCGACCGTTACTAGTGAACATACACATTCTGGTGATAGCTTTATTACTGTGTTCAAAGGGAATGACCAGTGGCTGCATAACCACACCAGAAGCGCAAATATACTTTCCAGCCATGTTCAAAACTATATAGATCACAGTCTGATAATAACTGCTGGAGTCAAATATGTGTTGTTATGCATCTGTGTTGTGAGCATGATCGGTGGCTCAATGGTTAACATTAATTAAAAAATAATTTTGAAGCACAGACCCACTACTAATAAATGTATAAATAATGGTCCCAATAATTATTCTTGTAAACACTGACCCACTATGTATAAGTATATGCACGATGTCTGCACAATATAAACAATGGCCCCAATAGTTATGCATGAATAAGCAGACCGACCCACTATCCAGGTGACTTTGAGTATATATATATATATATGTGATTCGTTTAAATACATGTTAATTGAGGAGCTGTAAATGTAAAACCTGAAGTAATATTTGAGTATTAATGTTAAATTGGGTTCCTCAAAGAAGTAATGAGCGCTAGTGCTTCAGGAGATCACAGACTGCAACCACATTGACATTCGTACTTGTCCGTGTGTTTCCGCCTGAGATCTCCCAACCACTATAGTCTGTTTCACGAAACCTGCCCAAATTTTACGGCTATATAAACAATACAAAAACAATATTTTTTTCGATAATATTAAATTAAAGGAAAATTTAAGAATGAGCCTTCTTTTTATTTCGTGAAATTTGGTCAAATATTGATTTTATTGCGAAAACAAAATGTCCCCATGTTAAATCCACATAGACATCTTCACCGATTTTTAAAATTTAAATTTTGTTTTCTTAGATCATTTCCAGGCTATCTAGCTAGGTTTCGGAGTCAATTTCCAAATTTTTTCGTTTTTTTGACTCCTCCCACAACTCCTCTACCTTTTTCCCCCATGTTAAATTCCCATAGACAAATCAATTTTTCATAATAAAACCAATATTTGACCAAATTTCACGAAATAAAAAGAAGGCTCATTCTTAAATTTTCCTTTAATTTAATATTATCGAAAACAATATTGTTTTTGAATTGTTTATATGGCCGTAAAATTTGAGCAGCTTTCGTGAAACAGACAGTAAGCATCCAGGGATGTGAATTCGTGGTTATTAGGGCCCCGCCGAGAATTGGCGTTGCCCTATAGGTTTCGCCCTATCTGTCCGTTCGTTTATTTTTTTGAAAGTGTTTGTACGAGTTTCTCAAATCACCTATAGGGGCACTATGTGCGTCGACAAACCACATTTTATAGTTTACAATGCACTTGGTGAACTCGTCGTATTTGTTTACCATTCTTGGCAACATATGTTGTTCGCAAACCGTGTAGCTTCAGACCAAGATGACACTCCGCTCGCCATTCAATCAAGAGATATGTCATAAAGCTAACAGACATATTAAGTCGGATGTGCGGTGTCACTGTGAAGTGTGATCGACGATATATACTGGTTGAAAACAACAAAAGGCTCGCCTTCTACCGGCGTCACAAGTATTGTGTCACTGTCTTGCTGTTCGCCGTTTAAATGTATAGAACAAGAATTTACTGACGTTCTTAATCTTGTTCGGTGCTGACAGTAATGGATCGCATTTATTTAACGTTGGCCAATGTCAATAGTATTTCGTGAAACATTTCTTTCTCAAAGCAGAGTAATGGGTGCACACGAGTAATATATGGTATTCCTCTTCAATGCTGTATGTTACAGTATATCAGAGCTCCAGATAAGCTGCATATTTGCGTAAATACCCAATTAAAATTGCCAAACACCCAATTGAAATCAGAAGTAGCGAGTATCAAAAAGCAATAACAAATTTGTGGTACCTTTATCATGCTACAGAAAACAATAACCATACCACAAATATAGCATATTTTTCTTATTTTCCATGAAAACACATCTTGGTATTTCATTAGAATTTTCTCTAATTCTAATGACAATTCTAATGAAATGCCAAAACACGTTTTCATTTCGAAGCAAACTATTCAATAATTGCTGTCTGTTGATTTATAAACAGTAGTGTGATTTTATTTTACCCAATTAAAATATTGAAATATCCAATTTCTTCAGATAGGATGGAGTGAAAATACTGAATTACTAATTCCTTATCTGGAGCCCTGGTATATGCATAGTCTGTCCTGTACATGCCAGTACAAACCAGACAAATGTGTCGATGTTATAACCTTAAGGAGATTGCGACAGAATTTGATATTGTAACCTTTCTATAAAATCCCCGGAGTCATGATACATTAGATCCATTAGTCAGAGCTGTGTGACATAGATTACAGTACGCGTTAATCTGACTAAGTCATGCGTATAGTATTTGAAACCAGTGTAGACCCAGACTAGCCTGCATCAACGCGGTCTGATCAGGGTATCACTGTTAGCCATTCAGTCGAACATTCAATACAATCTGCAGTTTCGTTAGATCGCGCACAATTATATATCAAATGAAGATTGAACTTGAAGAGAACCAGGCATCTGAGCATTTGGGTGGATACGTGACACAAAACAACTCGTTATTGCATAAACTGGGATTTTATAGTTTAATAACACAGCGTAATAAATAAATATGAAAATTAGCCGCTACAGAAAACATGTTTGTTGACCAGTACAGCTTCAATGTATGATGATGTTCTTATTCAGTAAATAAATAGAGAATAGTAGGTTAGTGCCGTGAATGGGAAAAAATATCCGGCAAGGCTCATGAATTTCTTTATTTCTCATCAGAAGTATATGTTGTGACCACCATTTGAACCGTCTTGCCGAGACGGTTCAAATGAGTGGTCACAACATATACTTTGGTTCAGAAATAAGAAAAATAGATAGAGAATAGTAGGTTAGTGCCGTGAATGGGGAAAAATATATGGCAAGGCTCAGGAAACGGGATGGGCGAGGCTCTGCCGAGCACATCCCGTTTCCGTGCCGCGCCAGATATTTTTTCCCATTCATGGCACTAACCTACTATTCTATATATCCCGTCAACACCTACCAATGGCTTTAAAATGCAAAAACAAATATCCCCAGTCACCGCATATATTCATACGCAGTGATTAGGTCGTATTGACAGGATATCAAAATTGTTTCACGGCACCGTGTTTCACGGCACATACGCACTGTGTTGACGGGATAAATACAATCTAACATGTGTGATGATTTAATATGGTATTTAGTAAACTCGTTGACTAATTTCATAAACAATCGGCATAGCCTCGTTTCTTATGATATCAGTAAACTAGTTTAATAAATATCATATTATATCATCACTCATGAATGTAAGATCCTCTAGTTATAGGCTAGCTTTGATAAAGCTCTTTTCGGCCTATTTAGAAAGATTAACAACTTTTCAACTCCAGTAGACTGTCAGCTTAAGTTATTTGATCAATGTATCACTCCAATTCTCTGCTATGCCTGTAAAATTTGGGGATTTGAAAACATTTCGGCTATAGAAACAATTCATTTGAAATTTTGTAAAACTGTTTTGGGGGTAAAGAAATCCACACCAAATGTCATGGTTTATGGAGAACTCGGCAAATTTCCGCTTATTATTGACATTAAATGTAGAATTATTTCGTTTTGGGAAAAATTAGTTTCAGGGAAGCAGAGTAAATTATTGTTTCTTATGTATAAGTTATTATATACACAACATGAAGCAAATGTGACTCATTGCCGATGGATTCAGAATGTTAAATCTTGTTTAACTGAAATTGGAGCTCCTGGCGTATGGCTTAGCCAGAACGATGTTAATAATATCTGGCTGAGCCACTACGCCAGGACTCAGCTTCAGAACCAGTTTATTCAGTCATGGCTCATCAGCATCGATTCATCTTCACGTGGAATTACGTATAGAATCTTTAAAACAGAGTTTGGTATTAGAAACATATTTAATTAATCTCACGGAAAGGTTAAGAAAAACATTGACCAGATTTCGAACTTGTAATCATAGACTGGCGGTCGAAACTGGTAGATGGACAGGTGTGCCGAGAGCAAGCAGGGTCTGCAACAAATGTGGCGCTGGTGCTCTCGGTGACGAGTTTCATTGCCTTTTCGAGTGCCGCTTCTATGATGAAATTCGAAAACGGTATATCAAGCCATTTTATTTTAGAAGACCAAATATTTTAAAATAAAAATTCGCACAGCTATTTGAGAAAAAATCTGGAAAGCAATTAAGAAATTTAGCTATTTTTATAAGAAATGCTTTATGGTTATAATGACTAGTGAGCTTATACATATGCATTTTGTATTTGTACCCATCGTTGTATTATGTAATCTGTTGTATACCTCGTGTGTCACGCATGTGGCTTACAGTGAATAAAATGTACATGTATTGTATTTATTGTATAACTTAGTGATATGAACATCATAATATCATATTTCATTATAGAATAGTGTAACAAAAAAAGCAATCAACCGGCGAAGTTGCCATTGTCACTGCCCGTATCCTGTTAAATCAATCAGTGGCAACCGTTATTTGGCTGATGATTCCTTTCTTCTGTCCCGTGTTGCATAGCTACCACTGATCGCGACAGTGGAAAGAAACCATATTATGCTTTCATCACCTTTGAAACGATTGCAATAAAACAATTTCAAATAAATTACAACGAATATCTAGAAACACAGGAATTGTATTATGAAAAAATCACTATCATTCTCAAATCAGACATGAAATGAACTGATAAAATATATGCCACCAGGTGCATTAGGGATATCGACGGTAAAGTAATCAAAAGTACTAAACTAAACTGTACGTGGCTAAATGATGTATTGGAATTGTATTGCATTGGGTGCTTTTTTTTAAATCGTAGCCCATTGCAATAACTAAATAATTATACGGAAAGATGTCAGCCACGGTAGACAAATGGTCGAAATGACAGTCGTGCTGAAAAACCATAAGTGGTTGGGAAAAAAATAACATAATTGGAAGAACAACTAACGGGAAAATTAACAAGGCAAAGTCAATAGATCCATGATAATCACTCATTTGTTTTGATAAATACGGCGATTATTATGTTTTAAATAAAAACATCACACAAATTGACATGTGCAAACTCACAAGATAAACACAAACACAACGCACAACTACGGACAACACCTGGTAGATTTCCGAATTTGATGATGTACAGTGGAACCTCTCTAAACCGGACACACAGGGTGTCCGGTTTAGAGTGATTCCACTGTAAAAAGGCATATGACCACTCCAAGACATGTGTTCATGTTTTGTGATCACGAACATACATCACCATCGGAGATAAATAACAAAGCAACCCAAACAAGTTACCAATAAATCAATTTACATGTTTCCGGTTTAGATAGGTTTCACTGTATATGTATAAAATAAAAATGGACATGTGCAACTCACACGGTACTCACAAATACAACTCACAACTACGGATAACAACTGGTAGATTTTCGCATTTGATGATTATGTTTAAAATAAAAAAAAATGTATGGAGGAATACGGCGAACAACGACACCATTCACTAAATGTAGCAATAAAAACATATTGCATAACTACATAATGTATAATACCAACAATTTCAGGTATCTAACTCGGACCGTTTTGACTAATTAGGGGCCGTTATGATCTCAACTAGGGTTATTTTTATGCCCCGCTATCGAATGGTGAGGGGGGGGGGGCATATAGTGTTACCGGCGTCCGTCCGTCCGTCCGTCCGTCCGCTCTCACTGAGAGGTACTTGTGGGGCGAATGGCCAGTACAGTATAGACTTGTGGGGAATTTTCGACTTATGGGTTGCACCCCATAATTTTACCCTTCCATCCGTCACCAAGGATGAAAACACGTCAGATGAATAGTTGTCCATGGTGCACCCCACTAGTTTTCGGATTTGCGGATATTTCGGTTACGTTCGGCCAAGATCATAAATGATTCGAGTTTTGTTTTGATTCGCCGTTTCGCGCGCTGCAAGACCACGTGATATAGATAGTGGGAACCAGTACGTGTTGTTGTATTCGGGGGGGGGGGGGGGGGGGGGGGGGGGGGGGGGGGGGGCGAATACTAAACCGAGTACCAGCTATCGGAACACTTGATGACGACACAGAGACACGACTCGTCACGAGACACAAGTTGATGAAAACAGTAAGTGTTTGGTAGCCATTTTATATTGAAAGCATGGAGGTTTTATCCATAATAGTGTCTATTCTTATCAGTATACTTGTCATATTGTTATTAATTAATATATCGTTAGTCTTTTGGAGTAACACTGTTCATTGTGTTTAGAGAATGGAGTAAACTATAAGATCATAATATACCTTCAGAGCTCCAGATAAGCTGCGTATTTGTGTAAATACCCAATTAAAATTGGCAAAAAAAAAATCGAAACCAGAAGTAGCAGGCCCGTAGCCAAGGGGGGGGGGGGGGGGTGGGGGTGGGGGGGGGGGGGGGTTGGAGCAGTCGGACGACCCTCCTCCCCCCCCCCCCCCCACCCCCCTCCGCCCAGCCTCGAGGTCCACTTTTTTAGCCTCGAGGTCCACTTTTTAGACCCGCCTAGATAACTCAGGACTAGTCCAAGTTGTACTCATTCGCTTGCTGGCTCCTAGTGGAACCTAGTGGAACGACCAGTGTCATATTTTTATTTGACTAACTCAGGACCATTGGGCATTCGAAACGACCACCCCACCCCCTTCAAACAGGTCTGGCTACGGGCCTGAGTAGCGAGTACCGAAAAGCAATAACAAATGTGTGGTACCTTTATGCTACAGAAAACAATAAACGGACCACACATATATCATATTTTTCTTATTTTTTTCATCTTGGTATTTCATTCGACCTGTTTTCATTTCGAAGCAAACTATTCAAAAATTGCTGTCTGTTAATGTGTAAACAGTAGTGTGATTTTATTTTACCCAATTAAAATACCCATTAATTTGCTTCAGATATGATGGACAGGAGTGAACATACTCAATTACTAATTCCTTATCTGGAGCCCTGTGCCTGAGATTGAATGTAGCTAATAGTGAACACATGGCCACAGGATTTGTGAACTCTAGTTACAGTCTTAGACACATACAGGGGCGACGGAAGTGCCCCCCACCCCCACCCCCAATCATTTTGTTGGGGCAGGCCCCCTCAATATTTCTGTAATAAAGCTCATATTCTCATTGTCAAACTTGCTGAGAATGCAGGGTGTGGGAGCATTCCCCCGGACCACTTTAGCAACATCGGGCCCCGAGAATGCATGAAATGGCGTTTAACGTCTCTTAGATTTCAAACATTTCCGGTGGGTAAGGGCTGTAATTAATGTTGTGAGAACTTGTAGCCCAAGCCCATTGTACTTATATGCAATAAACTATGTTTAAACTAAACTAAACTAAATTTCCGGTGGAGCATGCCCCGGGACCCACCTACTAAAATCAAGACTTGGCCCTGAGATAGTCCAATAATATTAGACCTCGGGTTTTGCTATCTGATGGACCTGAGTATTCAATCAGAAATAACAGTCAGATGAAAAAGAATTGAATATATATACGTTTTATGTTATAGAACTAGGCCCTGAGAATGCAGGAAATCGCGTTTGTCGCCTCTTACATTTCTGGGGGAGCTATTTGCGAAGGTAACTTGCAGTCTACTCCTGTACTGTCGGTATATATGTAGAGTTACGATTCCACTCATCGGATTCCTCTGCAAAAATATTAGTATTATAAAAGGAATACAAATCAATAATTCTGAAACAATTATTAACATTGTAGAAGGTTTAGAAAATTATTTTTTGCATTTACAGAAAATGGATCCCATCTTCACTTTTACATGCATGAATTTGGCTGCCACTGACTGGGTCTCTTGTTGATTCTAGCTTAAATTTACTTATCAGGTCATCTACTCCTGTAAATTTATGTCATATCGTAGTTACTTGAATATGTTATTTTCATAAGGCTTAAAAAAAAAAAAGGTTTGTTTCCGGTTACCCGACCGACCGTCTAGTTTTACCCCCGACTGTAATTTTTTTATTGGCAATTTTACATCGGTCCCGGAAAATGTTGTCGTGACCGCGTTTTTTACCTGTCCCGTATCCAACATGGCCGGCGAGAGCAACAGTTTGATTGCTCTGCGATGTTTTTTTGTGCAAGGTCAACGAGATTCGGGTGGTAGACCATGGCTCGTCGATAAATGGCATTTACAACATGGTCCACACCAAATCTACGCCATTTAAGGCCACTTGCTCTGTAAGTATTGGCGATTTACAGCGTTAGAATTGTGTGTCATGTGTTTTCGCGGCATGACATTTTTGAAGGGAAAATAAGTTATTTCCCATGAAATTAAAAAAAAATAGCTGTTACAGTTGTGTAATTGTTTAATTCAATGTGTCTAACAATTGATTCTAGATACACTATGACTTTTGAATATTTTTCCTGTCAAATATTAATGCTTCAATATTGGACTATTCCAGTAAACGATCCTCTAACTTCGATAGCCGCACAGATTCGAGTCCATTTTTATTTTCTCGTTCTATCGCGAGATTTACGGGTTACGTCACTTACATTACACTTGTGCGTTCAACCGAAGCCAGATGAAAGGTCACAAATGCCAAGTTAGAAAAATGCGATTTAAACAGGACTAATACATTACCAAACAACACAACACACCTAAATGTTGTGTTTTCCACTAATCCCATTAACCCCCTCCATTAAAATCCGGATTTCGATAGGAAAACTTACACATATTTAATGAGTTCGCTTGAATCTGTATGTTGTTTACATGTTTATCAATGGAGGTCACGTAATATTTGTAGGTAGAAAGGCACTAATAATGTAGGAATATGGATTTTCATTCAGTCGCCACCTTATCCTATTTTTTTTTAAATTGTCACTTTTAAGTTCGTCCACATCAGTTCAATACCTCCATTTATCAGCAGATATATGCAATCTGGTCTCTGTTTTTGTTATTCCCATTGTGGACGAGTACCACATGCAGAAGGGATTGAAATGTCTTACTCCAAAAATAGACATTAATTACCACTTTAAAAATTTAAAAAAGTATCAAAACCAACAAGTTGAAATTTCATATTGTTTAATTTGTTTAATCTAGCAAATTATATTTTCCAAGTTGGCAATCGTTTGTCTAATCATTTAAGTTCGAAACAATATGTATAGTGACCCCTGAACGCAATGGTACATTATGCGGACACAATTTGTGGTGTTTTCCAACCGTGCACCTGCACCGGAAGAGCATATGACGTCGTAGGGTCAGAGGTCGCGACCTTTCACGGTAAGCTGGAGGCGGCCATTTGTAGACGAGCGTGTTTTGAAAGTAAACAATTGCATTTCTCCGTGCTTTTGAAGCCAGTAAACGCAATATATATACAGATAATTGGATTATATTTGCATGTAACTAATAAAAAAAGGTTTATACTATATTATTTATTACGCATGTTGTTTAATATCGTTAGAGTCTCGAATTATGAGCAGTCCAGGATACATACTCCCCTGTGGAAGAGATATTCATGTGACACAGTCCATCCCCTACATTTCTTTTGTTCGTCACCCTCCCTACATTTTGTGGTGATCACACCCCCACCCACCCCCTACATTTTTTTCTCTTCCACAGGGCAGTAGGTATATTAACAGCGGTGTCAAAAATTGATTCACCCGACCCGGTCCGACTAAATTACAATGATACATACAGTAAAAAGTAAATCCCTACCTACCGACCCTATCTTTTTCGGGCCCGTAACAGGAAACAAACCTTTTTTTTATTTTATGCCTAATATTAACACTCGTTTCAGTTAAAAAAATTAGAAAATCTTTCACAATTAACTGCTAAAGTTATTCTGCAGAAGAATCCTGTGAGTGGAATCGTAACTGCCTACGGACGGTACGGGGCTAGATTGCAAGAGTTACCTTCGCAATTATGGGGGAGCATGCCCTCTCCCGGACCCTCTAGCAATATCGGGCCCTCAAGACTGCCCCCCCCCCCCCCCCAATACATGTCCGCTTCGGCCTTGTTTTGGCTTTCAAATATATTCTGTTTGTTTCCGGTGTGGCATTCCTGTGCAGTGGAGTTTTCATCAATATGGAATGAATATACATGTACATGTATGTGTCAATTTGGTTTAAGTTGATCTCCATTGATAAACATAATTGGATGATTTTTGTCTCAACCACGATAGTGGGAAGTGAGACGTAGCAGTCACGGTATCAGTAGCCTATTCCACCAACATTGCAAAGTATACTTTTCTAGCAAAGTATACTTTGAAGGTGAAATTTTCAATTTAAGGATAAATTTATTAATTTTTATTATACTGAATTTATTACATTATCACAGCCATTTTGGCTGTGATAATGTAATAAATTCAGTATAATAATTTTGTATACTTTTAATCATCAAATACATACAGTCGTTAGTTCTATATGAAATAATGCATTTCGGGAAAAATAAATGATTAATCCCTCAAAGTATGTATACTTTGCTAGAAAAGTATACTTTGCAATGTTGGTGAAATAGGCTACTGGTCGATTCATTCTCAATTTGGTCCGTTCGCTCTCATTGGCATTGTGTGCTTCTAGCATGTCTTGGATGGTCTGTTATTGTTTGTATATGTGGCTGTGACTGGATAAATGGGGCTTACGGGTTTTGCGACCAGTGTAGATCCAGATCGCCTGTGCATCTGCAGTCTGATCAGGATCTGCACGGTTCGCCATTCCATCAATAATACATCTGTCATGCTTCTAACGAGCAATTTATGTTGTTGTCATGCTACAGGAGTGCTATTCGATCTGGAGCTACACTGGTCACAAATCCCATTTTAAGCTCCATTTCTCCAGTCCAGTATATGCATATGCATGAAACATCTTTCTAAACAATGTGCGAAACAATTTTGATTGTAAACTGTATCAATACACATCAAACTAACATAAATTCACTACTTTAAATCAAACACATTCACTTCTGTTTATCAATAAATATTGGCCACCGTCTTTAGATTTTTTAATCACGTGACAGTGATTTGGTTGGCTAATGGAGACTAGAGAATGACGTCGGTCTCCTGCAGGGACTAACTATGATGTTTCAGGGGCTGAATATCGGCCCCTTCCCCAACCCTCGGGGGTCCGGGGCCGTTTTTTTCCCTCCCAATCATCAAAAAAACAATTAACTCGGATCATGAATGTTCGCGTCTTTTAGGGCGAAAATGCAAATTTATATCTATAATCAAGTCCGGTATAAATCATGCGACCGTAATCAAGTCGGCACGATTGATGCAGAATTTTCGTTTTTTTGTTGTTGATCAAGTCATAAATCAACTGGTCTGGTAATCCCAATTCCGGACCGAAGTTCATTCCAAACGTCCCGGAACTGTTAGCCACCATTTTGCTTCATCTGATATTATAAGTTCGTCCCAATTATGTGAACACGTATACCACTTATACCAATTAATAATTTGCTCAAACTTCAACATACTTGTATTCCCATACTACACTGGCCGAACTATAACTACGTGTAGCACAGGTGTGTCATAATGGAACTGTTGTTTTTTTTGTTTTAAAAGCTCTGTAAGATAGGCTGAACATGAACATCTGGATTTACACCATTTACTAACATCAAACAAATTCCCAATTCAAGGAAATTCACAAGCTAATTTTCCCCAAAATAAAAATAATAGGCCCCTTCCCAAAATCCCTGGCTTAATCCCTGTCCTGTATTTTTTTCATCCTGCCTGAACATTTTGGATCAAATAAATAAAAGTATCACTAAACCATTAAAAACCCTCCATAATTCGCATAATTATTACAATTCGTACACAGGCCGAAATGTCCATGGTCTGAAACGGTGACAGTCCGAAATGTCCATATGCGTAAATCTGATCAGCATTAATGATTGACACTGTATTGATATATACATTACAAGTATTTAAACATTTTTACCGAGTGTACCATATAATGACCAAAGTGGGCCGAAATGTCTTGGTCCAAAATATCCATAAACTGACACTACAATCAAGTCGGGTCAGACGTTTGAGAGTAACGTCCCTTCGTTATGTTTTTGTTAAGATAGTAGAAAATCGTATATTTTTATCATTTTCCCTTCGCTGAATAATACTTTCCTCTATTAAACGCCCACCCAGGACTTCGGTGATTATATTAGAATCTTTACAGTAAACATAGAAACATATTATAATATCCTGTGTGTGTCGACACTCAAGGCATGTCCCACTGTGCCTGTCTAATTTCTTGGGAGGACTATCACCTGTAATTTGAGAACCGACTAGTCATTTGGACTACTAGAATTCTTCTCTTTGTCCACACCCTAGTGAAAATGTGACTGAGATTTCACTGAAATCCCAGTGAAATTCACTGAGATTATCATATCCCGGTGTTATTTCCAAATCTCAGTGAAATTCGATGAAATCTCACTGAATTTCAGTGAAATCACAGTGAATTCCCGGTTCAGCTTCCAAGTGAAATTTCACTGAGAATCTCAGTGAAATTTCACTTAGAATCTCAGCGAGATTTCAATGAAATAATGATCATTTCCCGATCCCAAACTCGCAGCAAAAAAAAAAAAAAAAAATTGTTTTTGCTGTCCAAATATTGAGGGGGCGGTCGCCACTTGTCCCGGACAAGTGACTTGACAAAAGTGACTTGTCCTGGAAATTATAATTTACGTATACATATTCCGGGGAGTCCACTCATTTGACCGTCTCGAAGATGAAATCACGTCTATATTTACAATATTTAATGCTATCAGTATGTTCGCGGAACGGTAAATAATAAACTTTTTGAAATTTCAGTTTTTTTTGTTGGCAAACAGCTGTTAATTCGCTAATTACACTGCAGCTCCATTATAACGCGATCGCGTATAGCGTATAGCGCGATCTCCATTATAACGCGGGTATCTCGTGGATCACAAACAAATATTAAAAAAATAAAAAAAAGAAAAGGAAAAAAAATCAAATAAATCAAAAAAAATCGTCGGACGTCGTAGTCATCGTGTAATTAGTTGATTCGTGATTTCTGTAAGTTTATTCAAACAACGACATTCAAAGTACATGAAATAATTATTATTAGTATGTTAGCAAATGTAATACCTTTAATCAGGTAATCATGTTAATATGCATACAGTGCAGTATCCGTGCCAGGGGATATATGAATTCCAAATCCAGATGCGATTACACCCGACACATATTACACAGACGAGATTTTGTGTGAATTGCTTTGTGCAAAAAAAATCGATACACCCAGCTGTGTGTACAGGTGTTTATTGTGTACGACCTCATTCAGCACGAGGCTGTAAACTGTGTGACCTTTAGGCTATGTTTTGAAATGTTACTGATTGGTCAACACGTCTTTTGATGTCCCACAGACGTCGCGAACGTGCGACTTTCATCATCGCATCACGGGGCAATCATGCAGTAACCCATTTCATGCTGAGGATACACTTATGTTTGCGGACAAATATTTTCCTTCTATGAACTCAGAAGTATATGCCGCGACCACCATTTATTCCGTCTCGTCGAGACGGTTCAAATGAGTGGTCACATCGAATACTTTCATTGAGAAATAACAAAAATAAATTATTTTTTTTTTAATAATTTCATACCCGTAAATGTGTATTCCGAAAGGTCTATCGCCATATTTCGCCGATATCGATTTCCAAAATATTTTCCGTAAATGGTGTTGACAAGTTGACACAAACTTCAGAGTTCATGCGGAATTGTCGATGGGATTATGCTTTCAAATTCGAATAAATTAATCTAATCAGGGTCACAGCTAGTATATCACTTTTCTTGCTATATACACAGTATAGCAGCTTCTGTGTAAGTGTGTATCGCCACAGGGAAGCCGACACACGCCCTAGGCGTTATCGATCGATGAAATGTTACAATTTAGGATTAGTCTAGTGAAGAAAACAGGCTTGTGGCGGGACGTTTCAACGGAAAATAGTGACTTGCCCGGGACTAACTTTCAGCATAGAGCCACTTGCCCGAGACCAAAACCGACTTGTCCCGGGCGTCGGGCGTGCCGATTTGTACAGCCCTGCTGCTGCCCACGTTCCGAAGCCACTGTATTATAATTATGTGTCATAAATATTGTTTTATCATGTATTAACTTAATTGGATAATTAACTGGGGATTAACCAACTCGATCCCACAGATAAAAATGTGCAATGTCTGCGAGTGCTTTGGTACCAGCTACCGGCTTAGAAATGATTTGCGGGCTGTTTAATATCTCATGAGATGGATTTTGATTGACAGAAAATTGAATGACGTACACCGAGACATTTGCATAATTAACATAGGACTTGCCTACGCGACGTAAATAATCCCAAAAGTTACGGCCTCGTCGCCCATCAAATCATTAAATTATCATATTATGCATATATTTATGAAAATTACAAAGAAATATCTTTTATTTGATACTAAATTTGTGTTTCGGAACCTAATATTGAACTTCGCATTCAATTTTTTCAAATGTACCCTTCCGCGCAAATTCTGTCCACTCGCACGCGGGCGCCATTTTGGAAAATCAAAATCCTATTCGCGGTATACTGGTTGAGAAAATCTACCAACAGTTCGATCTACAAAGCGTTGATTGTTCCAGACATGTTGTAAATTTAAGGTAAGTATCTTAACTGTAGTTTATTGATGTTTTCTGTCACAAATATGATGTTTAAACGGTTTAAATTATCATTAAATTGCCATCCGAAAGGCCGATGATTGCAGCTTTCTGCTTCGACGAAAAGTGCGAAAGTTTTGTTTCACGATTTACGTACGAAATCGATATATTCTGATGGAATCCTTTGATGTCGAGAACTAATAATGTTTATTACATTATTAATTATTTATTTCAATCTGATTTGGCTAACTCTATTGTAAAAAAACGTAAACAAAATCCGTAAATATCTTGGAGAATTTCCGCGATTTCGTACCTACGTAGTTTCGTCCTTTTGCAACTTTTTCCAATCGATGTTACCGGAACCCGAATTTCGTGATATTTCAGTTGGGTATTAACTAAATATGCATAATTTATGCACATCGAAGTTCACAAATGGGTATTTTAAGTGAATTTAAAGTTTACTTTACTATTCTTCTAAAATATTGACATAAATCATTAAATGTTGTTTTGAAACATGTATTTTATTTTTGAAAGCAAACTGTTTTATTTTGGAGGCAATGAAACATTGTCATAGGTAACAAAAAATAACTTGCAATTATATATCCTCATTTGTAGCTGTGAATGGAGAAATGGGGCATATGGGATTTGTATTAGCAGTGCAGATCCTGATCAGCACTGCGGATGCACAGGCTGATCTGAATCTACACTAGACACAAAACCCATAAGCCCATTTCTCAGCCACAGACACTAATTATGAGGGGCCGGGGGTGCCATTAATACCTGTAACCCACCTTCTTTCCCTACTACTGTCGCTCTGCCACACAATTTCATTATATTTTTCAGCAGTGAAAGACGAGCATGGATTATCCCGGCCCATACTGCCAGTCTCTGAACCTGACTACACAAGACGTTGCATCAAGGACATTCACAAAACATAAAAACCTTGTCAAATGGACTGAAGACTTATGCAGAGAAAAAAAAGGCTAAAAAAAACATGAACTGAAATATGAAAGTGAAGCCGGCCGCAGACATGTATCCATAACTTGGATAAATTTACATTAAGAGTTAATTCTAGTTCGAGTTATTTTTATTTCACTGAAATAAAGTGGATCTCACTGTAATCTGGTGAGAATCCCAGTAAAATTTTGAGAAATCCCGATGAGATCCCACTGAAATCTGGCGAGATCCCAGTGGGATTTCACTGGAATAAAGTGGGATCTCACTGTAATCTGGCGAGATCCCAGTGAAATTTTGAGAAATCCCAATGAGATCTCAGTGGGATTTCACTGAAATCTGGCGAGATCCCAGTGGGGATTTCACTGAAATAAAGTGGGATCTCACTGTAATCTGGCGAGATCCCAGTGAAATTTTGAGAAATCCCAATGAGATCTCAGTGGGATTTCACTGAAATCTGGCGAGATCCCAGTGGGATTTCAACCAAATTTTTCAGTGGGATTTTAACAAGATCTCACCAGGATCACAGTGGGATTTTACTGAAATTCCAGTGAAATTTCACCGAGATTTCAGTGAAATCCCATTGGGATTTCAACCAAATTTTTCAGTGAAATCACACTGTGATTTCACTGAAATCCCATTGGGATTTCAATGGGATTTCGTTCACATTTTCACTAGGGCAGTCTTATATTTGGTGTATACATGCTACATGTACAAGCAATTAATAGGGTTCCAAACATACCAAAATACATTTTGACATAGTATTTTATATTTGGTTGTCCTTGATCTGAACCATGAAGTGATGGAAATTTTTCCTGAATGAAGCAGATAATTAGCAATACTGGTACTGCACTATTGAAATTAAGGCATGTTATTTTGAATTTCCATGTCATGCCTTATGGGACTAGGGAGAACACTGTATTGTAATTCCAGTGTTTTTCCTGGGTATTTTGATGGGGTGAGGTGGTGGCACACATAACCGAGTATTATCACCAATATTTTAAGAATTTTGTCAATATGGTTGCCTCCATACTGTGCAGTAACTGTACTTGCATTTTAAGACAATTTAAAAATTAAAATAATGTTGTGCAGAATGGGAGAGTATGCGTAATTAACAAATGGGATTCATCTTTTCTGTAATCCCATGTCTCACCTGGTCGGGCCATCATATAATTGTAAAGTGTATTGGAGTGTTTAGTCGGGTTATGCCCCTTGATAGTGTTGCTGGTGTGTTTTTTGGGCACCTGGCACCAGCTCAAGATATTATGATTTCAGCACCGAATATTGTTATTATTTTTTGTATTGTACATATTGAGTGTTGATCATTTAATTTTCTCCCTTTTGGCGGTCCAATATGGGATTCGACCCTGTTGACCCGCCCGTATATGTCATGACCTTAGCTGCTTAACAGACGTGTTTCAAATCGAATCAAAATAATTTCAGCATGTCTGAAAAAACACTGTTGGGTGCAATGTCCAATACACTGTGGGTTGTAATTGCATTTTAGAACAATTTAAAAAATTAAAATAATTTCAGCATGTCTGATTAGTGATAGATACTGAGGGGTGCGATTCCCATACACTGTGGGATGCTTTGGCATGATTTAAAATTTAAATAACTTCAGTATGTCTGATAGATATTGTGGGGTGCGATGTCCATACACTGTGGGATGCAATGTCCATACACTGTGGGTTGTACTTGCATCATTTAAGAAAATTTAAAAATTTAAATAATTTCAGCATGTCTGATAGATACTGCGGTGTGCGATGTCCATACACTGTGGGATGCAATGTCCATACACTGTGGGTTGTACTTGAATTTTAGAACAATTTAAAAAATTAAAATAATTTCAGCATGTCCTGATAGATACTGTGGGGTGCGATGTCCATACACTGTGGGATGCAATGTCCATACACTGTGGGTTGTACTTGAATTTTAGAACAATTTAAAAAATTAAAATAATTTCAGCATGTCTGATAGATATTGTGGGGTGCGATGTCCATACACTGTGGGATGCAATGTCCATACACTGTGGGTTGTACTTGAATTTTAGAACAATTTAAAAAATTAAAATAATTTCAGCATGTCTGATAGATATTGTGGGGTGCGATGTCCATACACTGTGGGATGCAATGTCCATACACTGTGGGTTGTACTTGAATTTTAGAACAATTTTAAAAAATTTAAATAATTTCAGCATGTCTGATAGATATTGTGGGGTGCGATGTCCATACACTGTGAGATGCAATGTCCATACACTGTGGGTTGTACTTGAATTTTAGAACAATTTAAAAAATTAAAATAATTTCAGCATGTCTGATAGATATTGTGGGGTGCGATGTCCATACACTGTGGGATGCAATGTCCATACACTGTGGGTTGTACTTGAATTTTAGAACAATTTAAAAAATTAAAATAATTTCAGCATGTCTGATAGATATTGTGGGGTGCGATGTCCATACACTGTGGGATGCAATGTCCATACACTGTGGGTTGTACTTGAATTTTAGAACAATTTAAAAAATTAAAAAATAAAAAAAAAATTTCAGCATGTCTGATAGATATTGTGGGGTGCGATGTCCATACACTGTGGGATGCAATGTCCATACACTGTGGGTTGTACTTGTATCATTTAAGAAAATTTAAAAATTAAAATATTTTCAGCATGTCTGATAGATACTGCGGGGTGCGATGTCCATACACTGTGGGATGCAATGTCCATACACTGTGGGTTGTACTTGCATTTTAGAACAATTTAAAAAATTAAAATAATTTCAGCATGTCTGATTAGTGATAGATGCTGAACAATTGGATTTACACCATTTACTAACATCAAAAAAATTCCAAATTCAAGGAAGTTCACGTGTTAATTAATAAACGATTCCGAGACTCAATTTCCGGACTGCCACATTGCAAAAGCTAACACCAGGGCTCCAGATAACAGGCCTTTCCCCAGCCGGTTATAGCGCCGTGGGACCGCGGCGCTATAAGTTCAGTTGTCAGTATGCCGCTGCGCTATAAGTCCGACCGCGGCGCTTATGTTACGCACGCGGTGCCTTGATTTGCTGGCCAAATAATGGTTATGGCCACTTTAAAGACCATTAAAGTCTCTTGCTTCGTTTCAATTTTATTATCCCCTCGCGTAGCGAAAAGGGGACATAGGGATACAAAAGTTGTCTGTCCGTCCGTCCGTCCGTATGTCCGTCACAAAACTTAACGTTGGGGTTTATCTGCAATAACTTCTGTTTTCTTTCATGGAATGATTTAATATTTCATAGATGCATTTGGAATATCATCCCGCATCATTCTACGGAAAGGGTATGCTCGCTCACCCCAAGGTCAAGATCACAGACTTAGAAAACACTCTGTTTCGAAAACTTAACTCTGTTGTTAATTCATTATAACTTCTGTTTGCCTTGATGGAATGCTTTCATATTTCATAGAATCATTTGTAACAGCATCCCACATCATTCTACAGAATTCCCATGGTGCCAGCTAGCCACACGGTCAAGGTCACAGACTTACGAAATGCTCCATTTCCAAAACTTAACACTCGGGTTAATTCATTACTTCTGTTTGATGGAATGCTTCAATATTTTATAGATGAATTTGTAACAGCATCCCGCATAATTCTACAGGAAACCTGTGGTGCCTGCTAACCTCAAGGTCAAGGTCACATACTCAGAAAATGCTCAGTTTCGAAAACTTAACGCTTGGCTTAATTCATTGTAACTTCTGTTTCCCTTGATGAAATGCTTTAATATTTCATTTATGCATTTGTAACAACAGCCAGCATCATTCTACAGAAACCAAATGGTGCCCGCTAACCCCAAGGTCAAGGTGAAAGACTTAGAGAAAATACTCTACATTTTTGGCACCATTTTACAGAAAGCATCGCGATCGATTATTTTGCTTTTGCGTTTCCTCACTAATATTTTCATTCTTCTGGAAGCTGACCACGATAGTGGAGGGGCATATAGTGTTACCCTTGTCCGTCCGTCCGTCCCATTTTTGTCAAGAATATTTTACAAGTTTTTATGTGAGTTTTTCTGACAAGGCCTCGGGTGGGGCATCCGTGTTCCATGAACACATATTCTAGTTTATCTGGGAGCAGCATGCAGTGGTCGAATGGTTATGATGTCGAACCAAAGGTTGTGAGTTTGATCACCATATCAAGTGGAGATTTTTTTATATTAAACCACTGCTCCATTGGACAGACACCACTCATCATGCCCGATTGTATCCTCCAGCTTTCCTTCGCATTTTTGTTTACATGCTTTCTTGTCAGAGCATGGGTCGTATATGGTTACCGATTGGGATATATTTACGAAACTTAGCACATGCATAGAAATCGGGTCAAAGGTGTGTCGCGCCCAAAAAATACAACTCTCACTTTCATAATTTTGGAGTTATTTCCCTTCATGTTTATGCCCTCCCCCCCACCCCCCCCCCCCCCCTCCCCCCGCTACCGAATGGTGAGGTGGTAGGGGCATATAGTGTTACCGGCGTCCGTACGTACGCACGCTGTCCCGAAACCTTTACGCTCGGGTAAATGGCTTATAATATATGTTTCCTTGCTCGGATCTGCTTTACATTTCACACACGCATTGCTCCAATGGTCCTCTAACGCCCTGTGACAAATCCACATTCGTCCCACCCCCGCTATGCCCAGAGTCAAGGTCACATACTTGGTGCGTTCGAAACCTTAACGGTCGGTTAAATGGCTTATAATTTCTTTTCCTTGCTCGGATCTGCTTCACATTTCACACACGCATTGCTCCAATGGTCCTCTACCGCCCTGTGACAAATCCACATTCAGTGACTCTGATGTGGTATGGACCTGGCACCAGGTCAGGTTATTCTAATTTCAGGGCTGACTATATATTTTTCTCTGTAAATATTCAGTTCTGATTTTGGGATTTATCCCCCATCACAATCGGTATCATATGGGATTTGACCCCGCTATATTATAACCCGGCCTAAAATGACCTTAGCTGTTGACAGGCCGTTAAACACCATAATAAATTAAATAAAATCTAATTTTGATGCTGCTAACAAAAAGAGAAGATCCATGTTAGACTACTTGATCTGGAGCTACACAGGTTAAAAACTTGATAACCCCATTTGTATTATGGTGAATCACATATGTGATTGGAGAAATGAGACCTATGGGTTTTGTGACCAGTGTAGCTCTTGATCAAATAGCACACTCCTGTAGCATGATAACGATCTATAATGATGGAATGGCAAACAGTGCAGATCCTGATCCGACTGTGCGTATGTACCGGCTGATCTGGATCTACACTGGTTGCAAAGCACATACGACCAATGTCTGGAGTCGCAGCAACAAATATGTGTCTCAGTAATGTATTAGTGCAAGTTGTAGAGTTAGATTACATATTGCTAGAGTGGATGGTTGGTAGGGTGAACGTGACGGCGTAAATTAACAGTCGTCCTTATAGGAATCACGATTTGCCTGGTTTGGCCCTCAGGTATGTTTTTATCTTGGGCTCTTTTGTTACCATGGGAGTTGAATTGGGTTATTTCTCATTAGAAAAGTAGCAAGATTATTACTGATCCTACTGCTTTTGGGAGGGGGCCAAGTGATTCTGGTGTCGCGAGGACCTGCCATCCGATCAGGATTATTCTGACACTCAGGACTGAATAATATAGTTTTTTTTTACTGTAAATATTCAGTTCTGATCTTGGGATTTTCCCTCCATTTGTACATGTACTTGGAACATGTACTTGTACTTGTACAGGTATTTATGATTAGTACTCACCCATTGACCCGGAGTTAAATGACCTTAGCTGTTGATAGGCCGTTAAACCCCAACAAACATATATGTTGTTTGCAAATGTCCTAAATAAATAACATGTGTATTATCATTTATCAGGTAACCAGCTTTGTATTGGCCGAATACATACTGACTGATAACATCATATCGTATCAAGCATTCACCTGATAATAATATCTTGTATACAACTAATTGAAAACTGATGTTTCATTGGACCAACAGCGTCACATGAGTTTACCGATTGACGTCAGTGTAATGACACAATGTAAACAAATCTGCGTTCCTTTCAATGCAATCCGCTCCATATTTCCACATTCTATAGCATAACATGTTACCTGATAAATAGAATACAGAATACCATGCTAGTGTGTATTGATACTAAGGTTATCAGGTTCGTCTCGGAAACAGTGAGCCTCGGAAACAGCGAGCCTCGGAATTCCTACATGGTTCCTAGCCTTGCCTGATAAACTTGATCTCAAAAGATACTCGCATCGTATTCTGTATGTCACAGATTTGTACTAGTTTGCGGTTTGATATAGCTAGTTCAAGCGTGTGCACAACTTGGATTATGTAAACTATTTTATTGCATAAAATAGGCTTACACAGTAATAACACAGTGTAATACAAATCATAATACACTAGTGTAATAAATATACAAATGTGGCCCGTACAGAAAACAAGCTAGGTGGTCATTTACAGCTTTGATGTATTGTGATGTGCATATGCAATAAATAGAATCAAACATTTGTGTATGATTTAATATGAGCCGGCTCATCTGGATCTGCACTTTTTGCCAATATCACTATACAAGCCTGTAGTGTAGAAAGGAAAATTAAATTAGCTCAATTGTACAAAACTAGCACAGTTACTAGTTATCACAAACACATTTTTTAATAAAATCCAATTTTTTCAGGCAACACATGTTTCCTTTTGGGTTCAGAATAAGATACAAATCTACAACTGAAGTATTTTTAACGGATCTGTTACATAACTTTCTGCACATATCTGAGACCCAGTAACATTAAATATATTGTTTATGCCCCACCGGCACCACGATAGTGGAGGGGGCCTTTAATGTTACCCTTGTCCGTCCGCACCAATATATAGGGTATATGTGGCTAGCCCCCATAGGGATTGACTTAGTGAAGAATAGGGTTAGTTATATTAGCCTCCTAAAAAACAGATTTATGTGTCTAAAATCGGTTTATGTGGCTTATTCCGCAGTACTCAGAGGGGACTTATGTGGCTCGTAGACACATAAACACAATTTTTAAGAACGTCCGTCCGTCACCAACCTTGTAAGTTGTAAAACATTTAAACCATACTAGCTACATACCTGAAACTTGGTATGTAGCTTCCTTAATATGATGAGTAGATGCACAAAGTTTATTTTGGTTTTTGATTTGACCCAGGGTCATGGATTATCTCTCCCTTTCGACTTAGAATTTGGCAATTTTGTCTTGTAACTCGTAAAACTTTTAAACTGTAAGACCTGAAACATGGTATCTATGATGAGTAGAGGCGCAAAGCTTATTTCGATTTTCGTTTCGACCCCGCACTTGGAATTTTGCCTTGTTTATTATCAAAGCGGTATATGTGGGGCATCCGTGTTCTATGAACACATTTTCTAGTTTTCGACTATGATTTGTTATATTTAACATAGTACATATATTTAAAATAAAACACAGCATGTATCGTATGTGGTTTATATAAATCAGTACAGTGCAGGTGAATTATGCTGACCGTATGGTTAACATACATACCATGACCCAAGTCAATTACACCTATAATAGTCTATTGTGAAATACATATGTGTATAAATATATAAATATACCCAAACATGTTAAAGGGCGGGTGACCCAACCCAGTTATGTGGGTGAATTGTCGACCTAGATATTTTGCATTTAAAGTGTTTCTTTGTGTCTGTCTCAATTACACCTATTGTGAAATATACCCACACATGTTAAAATGCGGGCAACCCGACCCAGTTTATGTGTATGTTGGAGTATTGTCGAGCTTGATGTTTTGTATTTAAAGGTACATACCCACTCAGTAGGCACAAGGTGTTCATTATAGGAATTAAATAAGTGTATGATTGTGTCACTATTCCACCAGTTTTAAAAATTACGAGTGCCCCCTATACAGATATAATCATTTAGTAACATATATTTTACTGATATTGACTCGCGGTGGTATTAGGCTATTTTCATACGCAAATGAGGCATGATTTTTTTAAAATTATTTATATTAATTAAATACGTCACCTAAAAAAAATATATTTTCGACAGATTATAAAGTACGATCATTGCACATCAAAACATAAATACAGCGAATAAACAGTAATATCACAAAAAGCAAACACGGTTATCGCCCCTGATATCAGTTTGGAAATTTATGTCTAATATAAAATGTTTACTAATGCCAATCAATACGTGGGGTAATGGTGAATGAATGTCTATTTTACCAAAAAATGTCTCAGATTATGTCTTTGATATAAAGAACATTCTGTGCCTACCAAGTGGGCATGTACCTTTAAAGTATTGTTTTTGTCTGTGGTTTTCAGTGGGTGGTAGGTTGGAGCATGCGATGGGTAATTTAATGATCGGGGTTCATCCTTACCGGAATTCCGACTAGAGACCTGGTTTGGCCCTCACACATCTTCGGCATTTTGTATGTGATAGTTGAATCTGGTTATACCCCTTATGTGAGTATTACGATTATTCGTAATCCTATTCTGGGGGAAATGGCCAAGTGACTTGATGTGGTATTGACCTGGCACCAGGTCAGGTTATTCTAATTTCAGGGCTGAATATATTTTGTTCTCGATGTAAATATTCCGTTCTGATTTTGTGATTTTCCCCCCAATGCAGCAAGTTAAAATGGGATTGAACCCGTTTGCCCGGCCTTACATGATATTAGCTGTTGATAGGCCGTTAAACACCAATAAACAAACAAAACAAACAAACTGTGGTTTTCAACTGTAATATGTAGATTCCTTTCTTTTTCTATTTGTTAAAGCCCTCTAATCAAGTTCGAAAGTAAGAACCTGGTATAATGACATTTGAAACTGTAGTGTAAAAAAAAAAGCAATCAATGCTATCTATACATAGTAAATCTATATTCTGCACTGTTTTTTGTGCCTCAAATTGTTGTTCTTGTCCTAATTAAAATACAGATAATTCAGGTAATTGAATAGGTGATAAATCAGTGGGCTGTGATCTGACAAAACCACGCTTATTGCATTTGCAGTTAAGTAGTGCAAACATTGTAAATCCAGACGAACCATATATACCATCTCTGCAGAGTATTTAATCGGACGGAATCTAACGTTTAAACTTGGTCTGATTCAAATTTCTCTGCAGCATGCTCAGACTTAACTACATATGTAATGCTGCTAAATTTGGTATTGGCAGACTCGTAGTGCTAACAGCTGGAACATGGTCATCATTAAAAGGAAGAAACCACAGTCGTATTGATGAAAAAGAAGAGACCTCATGGGTTCCGCCATTACTCCAATTAATACCATAACCACATGAGCCCATACTCTGTATCTGGGGCTATATATACTACACTTGTTATAGGTTAGACAGCACCAAATAGTTTTACTATACAATTTAACCGAATGCTATCCAATAAGGCCAGTCTCTCGTACTTTCACTATTCGTATGGATGCTGTGAGACCCACTTGTGCATGACCTGCAGCCAGTCTGTACTGGTTCTGCATGAACTAAACAATAGGTTCACTTACTCCTAAGAAAGAAAAACCCAACCTTGTCATATCCTCCAATATTGTGTACATTTTTTGTCCACGGAAACTCCGTTTACATCAAGTGACCAACAGGTTCACTGTTTTCCTTTAAATGCTACAAATATGCTGATAACTGGTGTTAAAGGCACCCCAAAATGTTCCTCAAGTGAAACTGGGTACCGGTAGTAATGGATCAAGATTTGCAAGCAAACGGTGTCTGAAACCTCAAAACACCCGCACTATTTTTTTATACCGGACTACTTTTGCATACACCCTCGGCGATTTCGCATCATTTGGTGTCATCTAACCTATATTGCATGGAGACAAGATAGGCTTAGATATACACATGTTTAATACAATCACTGATCATAGAATGAGACATGCAGGATGAGGCAGGACATGGCTGTCAACATGTGTCAATTACATCTAATTGGAGTCTGCATGGTACATTATAAAACCTGACTTACTATTACATAACAACACTGATTTCATATTTAACCCTTAGAATGCGGGAACCGAAAATAGTCGTCTGCTGATAATTATTAGCCGATCTATTTATAGATCGGCTAATATGTTGGTTATCCATCGAATTCTGAAAAAGTTTGTAGCAACCCTTTTCTCCGCTATTCGGTAATCTACGAACGCGAATTTTTCTGTATCACTTCCAAATTGCACCAACCGATAAAGTTTGCTTTATTTTTGGCAATTACCTCCGTTTTAAAACTTTACTTATTAGCCAAATACACAATTTTGTGATACTTAATGAGCTGAACGCCTGAAGAGATTTAACCCGGAAGTTATTGTTGTTGAAGTCCATAGTTGGCTCTAATGGCCATATACGCCAACATACGCCGATTATTGGGCTAATTTAAAGCTTTTATTTATTAAACAGAACAAGTTTCAGCCACGTATAATCGCGTAAAATGTGTTTATTCGGCTAATTTATAATCGACCTCTGCTCAAAATCTCCTTACTAGTAACCCCAGCATTTTCGGGTTTATCCCAGCATCTCGGGTTTATCCCATTGGATCGCGTACGCGCGTCATTTGACGCTAGTTAATATTCACAAAATTTTCCACCAATCAAAACGAAGAATTGCCCTTCATAGCCAACTTTGATTTGTTTACGTATCATGCAGGGATGGCAGGGATGCATCCAGCACGCGCGATTGCGGCAATCCCCCTTAATTATTGTCAATGCCGCAAATTATTGATTGTCTTGCGCCCGACATCGCGCAAAAAATCACGGATGGTGCACATTAGGCCAATCTGGGCATGTGCCTGAATACGCAGGAGCTTGCGTCTATTTTTAGATGACACTGTAACCGCTAGATATATATAGCCCTGGTAGCTCCGCCCACTCGCATGCTGCCACAGAATTCCGACAAACACACACAGTGACTACAACTTTGTGTATTGCGGAGTGTAATTTGTAGATAAATAGAGCATACAGTACAGGTGTTATGCTGGAATATTTCGCAACATAATGGTGACAACAAAACATTGCTGCTATGGCATTGCTGCTATTGGATGGATTTGGGAACGGGTTTCCAAAACCTGCACAAAATCGAGAAAAAATGTCAACGCTGTGTACAGAACTGTGGTCGAAAATAGTTTATCATTGACAATGTTACCAGAGACACCTACATTTGTTCGATGCACTTTACCCTGATTTGATCGGCTAATAACATCATGCTCTGCATGACTTTTCATTCATATTTTGTCTTTTCTCTCAGTAAAAACATGGTTTGGCAGCATTTTAGAATAATTTCCATTGGAAATGATTCTAAAGTGCTGCCAAACCAAGTTTTGATGAGAAAAATGGAAAAATATTCAACAGACAACACAAATTAATTCAGCACTGTAAGGGTTAAACCTTTTTTCCATGATGTATAATTCTCTACTCCCACGGCATACTGAAATGTTGCATCCAACAGATTCAACATATTCACTCTGAGGTCATTTTTCAATTAACCCTTTCACCCCAGTAACTGGAATGGATTTTGATTTGTTAATTCTCCGACCAATCCAATCATCATAAAATAATTTTCAGACTAGTCCATTTATGATAAGAGGGTGTTTTTGTTCTCAAAAATATGAAAATTAGTTAGCCGGCTCACAGGATCTACACTTTTTACCAATACAACTATACAGGCCTGTGGTGTTGAAAGGGTTAGAAATGTGTGTGGTGGTGGGGAGTTTGGCGACCTGTCTATATCATCGGTATACTATTCTCTATTATATCGGTATACTAATGTTATGTGAGTATTACGATTATTTGTAATCCTATTTTAGGGGAAGGGGCCAAGTGACATTAACGCTTACCTGATTGAAATGACGATCATTTGACTAGAAGTACGTGATTCATATGGCTCAAAAGTGAACATCATTTTTTTTCTACAGAAATGGCACTTTCAACAGGTAATATCTTATTTTTGTCAGTAAAGAATGAGCCAGAATGCACCAAATCACATGTACGTGATAAAAAAAATTCCGGGGGAGCATGCAACTGACCCCCCACCCCCCCCCCCAAGCTACCTCCCGCGCTCCGCGCGGTCGACCACCGCAGCGCTTTAATTTTTTTCTCGGGGAAGGCCTGGATAAGGAATTAGTAATTGAGTATTTTAACTCCATCATTTCTAAAGCAATTGGGTATTTAAAAATTTTAATAAAATCACACTACTGTTTACACTTCAGACAGCAATTATTGAATAGTTTGCTTCAAAATGAAAACATGTCTTGGCATTTCATTACAATTGTCTCCTTGTCTCATTTCTAATGAAATACCAAGATGTGTTTTCATAGATAATAAGAAAAATATGCTATCTTTGTGGTCTGTTTATTGTTTTCTGCAGCATGGTAAATGTAACACAAAATTGTAAATTTTGCTTTTTGATACTCGCTTAGCTCTTGATTTCAATTGGGTTTTTGGCAATTTTAATTGGGTATTTAAGCAAATACGCAGCAAATTAAAAATTATCTGGAGCTCTGTAACACTATACCAACAAGCCATCAAGGACACTGTTGGTAAACTGGTTTTCATTCTTGTATAAATCTTGTATAAATTACAGACTTTGTCGTCATTCGCTCAGATTTTTTTCTAGAAATCTTTTTCCCCGATTTGTTATCACGCCCGCTTGCAGTCAGCGTGATATAGTCGCCGCTTTTGGCGTATGTCCAACATTTTGCATTAAATTTGTTTACATACCAAATATCTGCACAACCCTCAGTCATATTGACTTGAAACTTCACATACCTCTTATTATCATCCATATTTACCTTCTGAGTCTGTCTGGCACATTAAGAAGTTCGCCAGAGTTTCTCTTTTCTATCATCACTTCTATATCCCTTGAAGGATTACTTTAATATTAATATTTCAATACATCATTCTTGTGGACAAATGCCACACATCCATGCTGCCCTTAATATGAGCTTCACCTTTTGACCTTCACAACTTCAAACGTTTTCACACATTAAGTTTGCTGGAGTTTCTGAGTTCTGTCCTAACGTCTATGTCCCCCTTGAGAGATTACTTTAATATTGCAATACTCATATATCCATGCTGTCCTTAATATGACCATGACCTTTTGACCTTCACAACTTTAAACTTTTTAACACTTTAAAAGTTTTTACCGGAGTTTAGATAAGACTTGTTTACAAATGTCACACATCCATGTTGCATTTAATATGACCTTGATCTTTGGACCTTCACAACTAGTCTTTGAATACTTATCACTTTTTGTTAATTAAAGGTACATGCCCACTCAGAGGGCTCAAACTGTTCTTTATAGGAATTAAATAAGTGTATATTTGTGTCACTATTCCACCAGTTCTAAAAATTACAAGTGCCTGCTAACCAGATATCATCATTTAGTAATATTTATTTTACTGATAGTGACGCGCGGTGGTATCAGACCTTGGTTTTTCATATGCAAATGAGGCATGATATTCTTTAATTATTTATACAAATGAAATGCCTCACCTGAAAAAAATAGTATTTTCGACAGATTATAAAGTAGGATCATTGCACATCAAACTATAAATACAGAGAATAATTAGTAATGTCTGTTAACATTTTAAGGAAACATGTTATCGCCCCCATGATATTAGTGTGGATATTTACCTCTGATATAAAATGTATAATACTGTCAATCATAACCTGGGGAAATGGTGAATGTATGTTTATTTTGCCAGGAAATGTCTCTGATGATGTCTGATATAGAGAACATTTTGTGCCTACTGAGTGGGCATGTACCTTTAAGCTTACCACAGTTTCTCCAATCTGCCACCGGGGGCATTCGTGTGCCAACAGGCCACATTTTTATCCCCTCGCACAGCGAAAAGGGGATATAGGGATCCAAAAGTTGTCTGTCAGGTCGTCCGTCTGTCCGTCACAAAACTTAACTTTGGGGTTAATTCATTATAGCTTCTGTTTCCCTTGATGGAATGATTTAATATTTCATAGATGCATTTGGAACATCATCCCGCGTCATTCTACAGAAAGCCTGTGGTGCCTGCTGACCTCAAGGTCACATACATGTACTTAGAAAATGCTCCGTTTCGAAAACTTAACTCTCGGCTTAATTTATTGTAACTTCTGTTTCCGGTGGGTGGCAGGTTGGGAGATGCGATGGGTAATTTAACGATCGGGGTTCATGCTTACCGGAATCCCGACTGGAGACCTGGTTTGGCCCTCACATACGTCTTTGGCATTTTGTATGTGACAGTTGAATCTGGTTATACCCCTTATGTGAGTATTACGATATTCGTAATCCTATTTTAGGGGAAGGGGGGCCAAGTGACTTTGGTGTGTGGTGGACCTGGCACCAGGTCAGGTTATTCTAATTTCAGGGCTGAAATATATTTGTTCTCGATGTAAATATTCCGTTCTTATTTTGGGATTTTCCCCCCAATGCAGCAGGTTAAAATGGGATCGAACCTGTTTGCCCGGCCTTACATGACCTTAGCTGTTGATAGGCCGTTAAACACTAATAAACAAAACAAACAAACTTCTGTTTCCCTTGATGGAATGCTTTAATATTTCATTGATGATTCATTATACAGAAACCCAATGGTGCCTGCTAATCCCAAGGTAAAAAGGTCACAGACTTGGAAAATGCTCAGTATGCTCAGTATGCTCAGTATAGAAATTAAGCAACAGTGCGAGGGGATACATGCCGTTGGCGGCATTCTTGTCTTGTTTAAGTACCAAGTAACTCCACAACCCTAAGTTCCATTGACTTGAAACTTCATATACCTCTTTATCATCATCATATTTGATTCTAAGCCCAGCCATGCAGCCTCCATGCCCAAGTTCAAGGTCAAATTACTTGGCCACAGTGATGGATATCTACAATTTGGCTGACCATGGCCTCAGTGTCAACAATTTTGGACACAGTGCTCCAGATAAGCTTTGTGTCTAAAGCGTACTATACCCCCTGATTTCAAAATCATTGTGTATTTTACTTTTACAAATGGATTATTGATTTTCTTCATTACTAAATAGGGAACAAATGATAAAAAAATATTACAAATTTTGATATTCGATGCGTATTCAGCTAAAATAATTGTGTAAAATACGCCAATACACATCTTATCTGGAGCTCTGTGGACATACATGTATGTCCAAATGTTCCATATCTCCTGATCAGTTAGTCATATTATTAACAAAATTCATAAATTGCTTCCTCAAATTCTTTCCTTGACATTGGTGCCTTGACCTTCATAGCAATTGTCTTGTTTTCTGCAGCAATCGCGTTGTTTAACATTGTTACCGATTTTTGCCTATCTTGTCGTCTGTCAACAATTTCAAACGAAATTGCCTAAGCAACTGCTTTGGCTATAGGTTATAGTGAGCTATTTTTTATCAACGTGAGCCTTGGTTTTATGTTTTGGGTTAAATTCAAATTGTGTCTATACTATGTTGCAGATGTGGAGTAAAGCCATGTTGGCTGAATTGAGCATGTTTCGTAGTATCATTTTCGAGAGACGGAAGCGTCTAAAGGCGAAGAAGGCTGCTGCAGAGTAAGTTAACTTGTTGTTAGGATATCAATTTAATAGCCTTTTTGTTCATTGTCAGTCAGTCAGATCTCCAGATAAGAAATTTGACATGTGGTGTTTCTATTAGTATGAATATACGTAGAAAAATATTATAATCTTCTGTGTGTGTCGACACTAAGGCATGTCCCACTGTGCCTGTCTAATTTCTTGGGAGGACTATCACCTGTAATTTGAGAACCGGCTAGTCATTTGGACTACTAGAATTCTTCTCTTTGTCCGCAATAACAGTCTTATATTTGGTGTATACATGTACATGTAGCGTACAAGCAAGTAATAAGGTTCCAAACATACCAAAATACATTTTGACATTGTATTGTATATTTGGTTGTCCTTGATCTGAACCATGAAGTGATGGCAATTTTACCTAAATGAAGCAGATAATTAGCAATACTGGTACTTGCACTATTGAAATTAAGGCATGTTATTTTGAATTTCCAGCAGGAAGGCATGTCATTCGCGACATGCCTTATGGGCACTAGTGATTTTCCTGGGTATTTTGATGGGGTGAGGTGGTGGCACACAGAACCGAGTATTATCACCAATTTTAATTTTACTTTCGTCAAAATGGTTGCCTCCATACTGTGCAGTAACTCTACTTGCATTTTAAGACAATTTAAGAATTAAAATAATTTTGTGCAGGATGGGATTCATCTTTTCTGTAATCCCATGTCTCACCTGGTCGGGCCATCATTATGCTTGTAAAGTGTATTTGGAGACTGTTTGATTGGGGTTTATGCCCCTTCCTTTGATTAGATGCTTGCTGTGTGGTGGGTTTTTTTGGTGCACCTGACACCAGCTCAAGATATGATTTCAGCGCTGAATATTGTTATTATTTTTTGTATTGTAAATATTGAGTGTTGATTGTGTAATTTTCTCCCTTTTGGCGGTGCTATATGTGATTCGACCCAGTTGACCCGCCCGTATATGAACTTAGCTGCTTAAGAGACGTGAGACCCTGTTTCAAATCAAAATAATTTCAGCATGTCTGAAAAAACACTGTGGGGTGCAATGTCCATACACTGTGGGTTGTATACTTGCATTTTAGAACAATTTAAAAATTAAAATAATTTCAGCATGTCTGATTAGTGATAGATAGTGAGGGGTGCGATGTACATACACTGTGGGATGCTTTGGCCATACACTGTGGGTTGTACTGGCATCATTTAAGAAAATTTAAATAATTTTGGTATGTCTGATAGATATTGTGGGGTGCGATGTCCATACACTGTGGGTTTTTGCATCATTTAAGAAAATTTAAAATGTAAAATAATTTCAGCATGTCTGATAGATACTGTGGGGTGCGATGTCCATACACTGTGGGATGCTTTGGCCATACACTGTGGGTTGTACTTGAATCGTTTAAGAAAATTTAAAAATTAAATTAATTTCAGTATGTCTGATGGATATTGTAGGTTGCTATGTCCATACACTGGGTTGTACTTGCAGCTTTTGACAAAGTAAATAATTTCAGTATGTCTGACTAATAATACAGCGGTGTGCGATGCTTAGTCCATACATTGTGGGGTGCGATATCCTGTACATATACTGTGGTATGCACATATGTCTTAAAGAACAATTTACAAGTTAAAACTAGTTGAATGTGATCACACACGTATGCAACCACCATATTGTCCTGGCTCCTTCCATTCTTATGAGATCACTGTTCACAATGCAGAGTTACCTGTACTTTTTATTACCTCAGACACTTTCATGTTCGGAGCATAACAACTTGAAAACCAATAACCACTGTCAAATATGTGGTTGTCAGATCATCAGGTGACCTTCACTTACATTTTTACTTTGATTACTTAGTTACATACATGTATTTCCCTTGGTTGAGGTTTTTAACCCCTGTCTGTAAAGCAATAAGGGTAAAGCAATAAGGGTTATAGCAATCGCCCCCCCCTGTGAATCCCTGACGTTTTGTCTGTAGAAACTCTTTACAATTTTGCTAAACGCAGAAGTTATACTGACAACCCTCACTGTTTGGTCATTAACTTTCTGGGCGGGGGTCTACCACTCTCTGATGGCATATTTGTTAAGCTTCTATGTTCAATACTATTGGCGCTACAGCCACCACACTTGGACAACTTCATCAACTGGCAGTGTACACCTATAACCACTGTGTCAAATTTGTGACTATCATGTGACCTTCAACTACATTTTCACTTGGATTACTTACTTATTTCTCTTAGTTAGGGTTTTCCATTTTGGCAACCATAAGGTGAAAATGGAGATAGCGTTATAATCAGAAGCGCTTTATTTCAGCTATAGTGTATTATTGAAAATATGTTTCAGCATCACTATAAACAATCCAACTGTTCGGCACTTCCCTGGCAACATTGCTTCAATAAGCAGTGGCATGGGTAATACATGTTAATGCACCTATCATTTTCTTAACCATTGTGGAGAGGAGGTGATGGAATGGCGGAGCACGCACAAGGAATTCAGTCCAACATTATATTCTGCCTACAATGCCATTGTGTTAACAAATCACACTCATTTGAGTACGACATATTCCATTTAAGAGTGTGGAATTAGGTCCAATTAGACAATTAATATTTTGTATAAAAAAATGCAGGATTTTTTTAGTAAATGACAAAATTGTGATAATGTAGTGTCAAAAAAACTGAAAATAAAAATTCTATCACGTTTTATTTGCTTTTGAATCAAATTTTAAATTTCAGGTTGCTAATGTCATTCTTTGACGGAATATTTGATGGAAATTTTTATGTTCACAACTTCAAAAAGTTTGAAAATTAAAGAGATTACCTTTATTAAATTAATAACCAAATTATTAAAGTAACAAATTATTGAAAACTATATCAAAAGTAAGTATGATTACTGCAAAGAACATTTCAAATACAGGTCTATGCAACTTTTTTTATGCAACAGAAATATCCGTCACAAACATACGATCGCAACTAATTATTCCGTCAGAAAATGATGTTCATTCATGCATGCGCATGGGTGTTTTTCAAAATAAACAGAAACTATCTATTAAAGCGATCACCTGTTGCCGGCGAATCAAATGCAGACCTCAAATACAAAATATCAGTGTCACAAAATGACTGGAATCGATAGAACACAACCTCTTTTGAGAACGTCATTAGTTGCGAACATAAAATAAAGTTGACAGACACGATTAAACTTAAAAAAAAACACCTAAATATCTCAGTTTCTCACCCGCCCGCCATTTTTAAGCATTCGGTTTACTTCGGTTTTTACCGCAATGAACCAATCAGAATGAATCACCGGAAAGTAACCCTCTAAGACAGTGCGCGATAGGTCGAACGTCACTAAAAAAAATTGACAGAAATTATGTTCGCAACTTATTTTTTTAGAATTTCGTACGAAAGTCGTATACAAACTATCGATGGTGGCATTTTTTTTAACATGGACGAGTTGTTCCTATCTAACTAAGATAGCCTCTTTAAACATTCGTGCTTACAAGCTTGAGTTTCTTCACATTTTGCAAACGTCACTCGATTGACAGATGCACAGTATGATACGTACCAAAAATGAAATCCGTAAAATTTCTTTCATTAATCAAACTAAACAACAGAAGATGTTATTTTTTATTATTGAAAAGTATTTATATCAATAATAAACTGTACTTACCTAGGATGTTGGTCTATGAATTGAAAAAATATACCAGGTAATTAACATGGTGTAAACGCCCGGACATCAATTCCGTCAAACTAACGTCATTTTGTGCTATACATTTGCAGTTTTTTCCCTCAAAATGTCAGATTAATGGAATTTAAACAATTTTTTTAAGAACTATTTTCAATACTCTAATTCACCAGGCCTAGTAAATAAAGATACATTACAAGGTCGTTCAAATTTTAAGCTTAAACAAATTGACGGACAAAATTACGTTTTCACAAGTTTTAAATTGAATCTGCGTTTTCACAATTTTTAAATGGAATCTGTCGTACATGTTTGTAATTGAAATGTGTCTGCATCCATCACCCCTTAGATTGGGAAAAGGAAAGATTCAGATAGGTTCATAGTTGAAGCATTTCAGTTTACATTTTGCATTGTCCCAGTGGGACAGTCATGCTGTCATCGTCTGAATATAAGACACACGCACACACTTGACTTTTGAGTAAAAACTGTTGGGTGTCCATTCAAATATCAGATACATGTATACCCAAATTTGTGCAGCTAAAAAGGTGTAACAATGTTGGAAAATTAATCACATACTTGTAAATTTTGTGGACACAGCCTTTGTTGTTGTTAGTTCACGGTAGCATTTCACTGCTACTGGAAATATGAGTAAAAATAGTGTCTTGCATTTGAACGATGACTGTATTCATCAATTTTTCCGGCGCTGTGTTAACAATTACTATGTAGTCACATTCTACTTCAAATTTCAATTGAATCCATGTTTATTGTCATGAAAAGATGAAATGTATCACATTGTTTCCAGGTTGGGTTGACCATTGATTTAAGTATGTACTTAGATCTATATATATAAGTATGCTATCAAAATATTCCGGAGGGATTTTGATAACATACTTAGATCTAAGCATGTACTAATTAAGCTAGGTTGGTGCTAGGGTTTTGAAATTAGTTGCCAAAATGGCCCGATAAAATAAAAAAGATACAATACTATTTTACAGTTGCTCCAATATCCAAATGGCTATTTTAATAGCCAAATGACCACTGTGGCTACCGCTAGTGCCAACCTGGGCTAAGCACATACGGTACTTAAATCAATGGTCGTCCCCGACCTGGTTGCAATCGTGTATGTATTGTGTGTCAGTCATCGTATGTTACAGTGGAACCTCTTCGTTCCCCCAAAGAAAGTGCTAAATAAAATATCTAACTGTATAACATGGTAATGGTAATAACATGGTACTGGTAATACAAATTGTCTCAACATTATAATGAAGCTAAGGTCCTGTGTCTCAGATATATGCGTTGAAAGTGATGAAGCAGATTAGCAAAAAACTATTTAACTGTAGGTTTGTATCGTATTTGTGCACATACGAGTCGACGGAGAAATTTGGTCAAAATGGTTTATAATACTGAAAAATAACTAGCATTACTAATGCTAGTTTTTGAGAGCATTTGGATTGATTAATTTGCTTACACATGTAACAGGGTTCGCATAGACCTTGACAACTCCTTGAATTTGGTTTGGGTCCTTGAAAACTCTTTGAATTTGGTCCTGGTGGTTTTTGTCCTTAAAAAGTCCTTAAATCCTGGGAAAAACTCCTTAAATTTTCATAGCGTGTACTTGAACCTCGTGCAAGTTTTGAATTGTCACTAAAATATTTTAGTATTAATAAAATTTACCAATTTTGGCCGGGTGGGGTGATGCGAAAAAAATATGCGTCTGGAGTTCATTACGCGGTGTGACTGCAAAAATAAGCGCGGATATATCAGTAACAACAACAACGGTAAATTTGGAATTGTTACAATAGATGCGTTTGTAAAATTATGATTCTTTTAATTCTGAAACACTCATTGAAAAGCTACAAAGGGTCCTTGAAAAAAAGTCCTTGAAAAATCCTTGAATTTTGCTCTCATAAGTCTGTATGAACCATGTGTAATAGACATCACATACAGGTATCATGTTGATGCAATTCTGAACTTGTCTACTGTTGTGTACATTATTGCACTTACATATCAGTTACTGCCCCATTTATTCCTATAAAGTAGAGGCCCATAAAAAGGCCTCTTCACAGTTGGAAATAAAAAAATGATGCTCACAACTTTTCACAATTTGAGTGAAAACCGCACTTCTTTTTCTGAGTTCAAAATTTGGCTAAACATTGCGGTGTTTTCACAATTTATGCTAAAATTGCACTATGTGTTTAAATTTTTTTTGCCCAAATCGCTGTTCTTTTTCACAAAAACAGAAGGCCCTGACCACTTTCAAATTTTGGGGAAAAAATTCCAGAGTTGTTTGGTTTCATTCTA
The DNA here is from genome assembly GCA_029237695.1 of Conchocele bisecta. Lineage (NCBI taxonomy): Eukaryota > Metazoa > Mollusca > Bivalvia > Lucinida > Thyasiridae > Conchocele > Conchocele bisecta. The sequence continues at coordinate 101,310,860 of CM055268.1, read as the reverse complement.
ATTTTTGGCATTTCTTTTTTTTACTTCTCGTAATTGGAAAACAAATTTGCACTCACAAATTAGCAGTACACGTATAGTCCGCAGACGATAACTTGCTTCTTGTTTACAAACAAACCAAATGTCACAATATACTTCTGAAGGTAATACATGTACATGATTTAAACTAATACCTCTACAATAAATAAGGCCCAAATAGGTTTGTTACAAGCCATAAACATATAGTATAATCTCATTTCTAACAGTTTAAAATGAGCATGGAATATGTGTATGTAACATTGACGAGAAAAATATGTTGTAGCCATTTTTTCATCAACCAATCAATAATCAATCCATTTCTGGTAAAGGTGACTGTTAGTGCACAGTAAATCACGTCTGTACACAACAAATAAACTTAGATGCCATTTGAAAGCAACATATGATCACCAAATACATATTACCTCTTTGTGAATGTTACATACACGAGAGTCTGCACATTTCTATCTCACTGTAGTCAAAGGCATGTATATTCTGCAAACAACTGCAATTGTCAAAACCCTATATAGTGGCTTGGACTATGCCACGTTGTAGTTTTTCTAACAAAGCACAAAATCCAAAAATAATTTTTAAATGTCCCCCTACATGTATTAGGCCAAATACTGAATTCTGGTCCATATACACATATATTTTGATTTTTTTATGTTTTGTTGCATATTTATTTTTTATGTGTGTTACTGTTATAAATTACATTAACTAAGCATGAGATAGATTACATGTAGAACGTTAGTCTCACTTTGAAGAAAACTAATAACTAAATGCCCATTTCATATGTGTGTACATGAAGAATCTGGAGTATGTACTCGCTGATCATGTCACATTAAGGTCATACAGCAATAGTGATAACCCTCGCCGCTTCACTTATTCCCTTCTCAAGCAAGCAGTCGTAAAAAGAACAGAATGATTTCGACAAAAGTAATGCGTTTTGTGAGGTTCGATCTCTCGACCAGATAAAATGAAACGTATGGATATTCTCCAGCTTCGATACCACTGAGCCACACTACATGTCTATTTGGCACACCCAGATACACTATTATATTGACATGCATGCACATGTACTTTATAATGTACATAGTTATTACACACAAAATCGAGGCTATGATATGATAATAATTCTGGTCTCATCGATTGACCTCGAGCAACTTATTATCGTCTGTCATTTATAACTGATACATTTTCCATCAAACTTGTTTGTTATTGTTTTATATGACAGGGCCTGAGAATAGCCACTTTTATCAGGCAGTCAAATACCTTCCAAATAAAAAAGCTGTATGAGTGGCGATTCGTGTCTTAAATGCCGTTTCTAAGTACATGTACTGTGTTAGAATATTAACACGTTTCTGAAGAAATGTGTGAACTATAATATAGTACACATTTCTAACCGGTTGCTAGCAATAGGTAACATACGGTATTATAATTCTGTGTTAGACATGGGAGTAACATGTTCAAAATTAGTTACATATTCATTTATATTTGCTGTTTTTGTCATAAGTGCCATTTCTAACATTTCTAATGTATTAGTCCTCAAAACTAACACATTAGAACTTTAGAAATGGCACTTATAACACAAACACTTAACAGCCAAGATGTCTAACACATTAAAACTATTTTCTACATCTCATGTCTTAATCTTACGGTAATTGTAGTGTAGTAGGAGGGTAATGTGTTACAAAGTGAAAAATATCTAGTGTGTGAGGAGAACACTCCTCCACGTCGCTATAAAAGCTGGCTTGTACCGCAAGGCAGTACAAATGTTTGATTATCCTACTATGGCCGTACTCGTACATTCCTCCTTCCTACGAATAGACATTTGTTCTCAAATATGTCCCTCCAGTTCTTTCATACTCTCCCTAGTTCATTTTTGTATGGAAGACAACATACATAATCTGATTTCGCCTATTGGCTCGAAGGGTAATATATCCTGATTCATCGGCACCACTGTAGTAGGAGGGGAATGTGTTATAAAGTGAAAAATATATTGTCTGCGGCTGGGGTCGAACACAGGCCGCCTGCGTGTGAGGCGAACACTATCATGTCACTATAAAAGCCGACGTTGTACCGCAAGGCAGTACAATGTTCGATTATCATACTATGACCGTACCAGAATTCACTTATATACATGAATTGCCACAGCCTGGGTAATACATACAAACTACTATTGTTTTTAATGGTAAAACTATCACATGGTTAATTATTCCTACACAGGTCAGCATAAATCTGTGACATTAAATTCTACCTGTACATGATCTATGTATTGAAATGGGCATTTGTTTAGTTCATGACATCTGGGAATACATACAATCTACAGCTAGAGCTGTTTATGTAACTATATAACATTGTCTCTGGGCAGGTGGATATCACGAGGCAGGAGGTCACGATCTCAGGGCAGGCGGGGGTCACGATATCGAGGCAGATGTACGTGAAAATATCGGGTCAGGAGGTCTTAATATCGAGGCAGGCGAAATTCATGATCTCTGGGAAGAAGGTCATACTCTCGAGGCAGATGGAGGTCACAATGCTGTGATCGAAGAGTGTCAAGGTAATTGTTATGTATTGCTCAGACACTTAATCCGGTGTCTCCCCCTCTACACCATTGAGCTGAATGACCAAGCAGTTGTAGTAGGCCATTGTCACAACTGGATTATTTGCCAGCATAAAATATACCCAGGTGCTAACTGCTTTCACCGGGCTAGTCAATTTCCTCCCTAACCTGTCGGAAATACCCTCAAAATTGTTGGTGCATTTAGACAAGTTGCTGATCGGTCTAGTCTACACACATTTGTTCAGTCTTATCAGGTGAAAACTTAGTACCAGAAGATTATTTGGAATCGCCCTGGAGTCGGCCAAACATTGTATGAGCGTCCAATGATGTACATGTTTATTTAAGCACCAATTAAATGGTTTCTTTCTGTGAGGACTTGTTTTAACAGGTTTCCTGCTTCGTTTCATTTCAGATCATGCAGTAGAGACAAATACATCAGTGACGATTGTTGCCGATACCGATCTTCCTCCTGCAAACGACAGAGGTTACAATCTCGAGGCTGGTGTGGTCACGATCTAGGGGCAGAAGGTCACAATCTCGGGACAGGAGCAGGATCCAGCTCAATGGTACGTTGCTGATTTACAGATGGCCTCGTTGCAATATAGGTCATGTCCAATGCTCTTTCAGGTTTTGTGGTGACCGCGTCAAAACTGGCCGGAGACTGTGGGTGAATGTCAAATAATTTTGATTGTGTTATATTTGGTTTTGGTGAAAGTGATATGTTTATGCCAAATAATCACCAGTAGATTACACTGGTATGCATTTTGTTTTAATTGCATAATTAGGTCATCCAAGATGACCAAAAGGTAATTATTTTATTACTAGCTTCAAATTGCTTCTCATGAAATGTTTCTTTTTTTCTACATGACTGATTTTGGCCTGTATCTGGTTTTCATTACCCATTCCACATGATTGATTTTACCTATATTTTGTTATATGGACAAAGTTTAAGATCTCCGTTCAGGTGAGCGCTACATGCCTGATGCCCATTTGTGCCAGTTGTTATCATTCATTGTGTTACATGTATGCTTTGTTATTATCCCCTCGCCAATAGGCAAGAGGGGATATAGCGTTCGTCCATGTATATACGTACGTGTGTACGTAGTTCTGTGCGAATGTACATTAGTAATACCTTTCCTTTTTCAATAACTATTGAAACCCTTCACCGATTTTGATAATATTTGGCCACAATGTGTGTCTAGGGATGTAACGTTGTTTTGCATACGACCCAAGTCCGACCGCCCAAGGTCAAGGTCGCCGACGACTTATGTTCACCTTGTTTGTAAGGCAAAACTGTTTATTTATTTTTTATTTTTCCAATAACTCGTGTGTGTCTAGGGCTTTGATTTGCATACGACCCACGTCCGACCGCCCAAGGTTAAGGTCACTGAGGATTTGGATTTTTTATCAAGGCTGCCAGCTGAGGGGATTAGCTTCGTTTAACAATGCCAGTTCTTGTTTTCAGATATTGTGCTGTCCGGTGACCACAAGGAAGGTGAAAATCAACAAGATGTAGACCCACAGTACATACATCAAGTTCAAACTGCGTCAGATGACGACGACAACTCGACAAACCCTGACACATATACAGAGATGTTGTTTGAAGCAGAGAACTTCTTTGAGGAGGAGGACTGCAGGTCTACTGATTTCAAACTGCGGAAGAAGCCTAAGAATTTCAATAAAATACCTTGGAGTACAGAAGAGGAGGAAATACATGTACTTTTTAAAAAATATTTTGATTCGAAGACTCGACCTAAACCAACAGCCTGCACAAAAGCCATTGCTAAAAGCAAAAACAATGCTGGCTTGATTCACAGGAGAAAGAAGGATGTTCTGAAAAAGAAGGTATTCAGAATGATTGACAAGTT
>CM055268.1:101174190-101305917 GCA_029237695.1 Conchocele bisecta | reverse complement strand
CACCAATAAACAAACAACAAATTGGATTAGTTAAAACATTTTGTTAGCATTGAATTGTTATCAAAAAATTATTAATATTGCCTTAAATGTGGGAAGTTTACGTGAAACATAAAGTAAATGCAATATAACCTAAGCTGCAAGAATGATATGTGTTCCGTCCAATCACGGACTTGGTGGCACATTTGAATGAATTCGTGTAGCTTATTATGTCATGCTTAATGAAGGCAAGACAAGTTAGGTCAGAAGACAATTCAATCAAAATTAATCATCCAAATTTAAACGAACGTGATTGAATCTCTCTAACTGGTTAGATAATTTCTTTTGACCAGCGTGAACCTAATCATGATGCACGTATGCGTGGTCACATCTGAGCACGCACTATTCAGCAAACCATGAATAGTTTAGGAAACTTGGTCCCGTTTCACAAAACTTCGCAAGACGAAGAAGTTCGTAAGTGCAACATTCAAATTTAGAAAAAACATTTAAACTGACAACAGATGTTGGAAAGTAGTCAGTGCATGTATATCCAAATGCAATGATGTGTGCACATTTGTGCAAAATTATAACGTTAGTTAACCACGTTAATGTGCGGAACAACGTCATAACAATCTTCGTACGAACATTTGTTATCGTAAGAAGTTTAGTGAAACAGGCACCTGATGAACGGGGTAAATGCTGTTTGACCTGTGTATTTCTTCGAACATGGTGTTCCTGTAGCCGATTTCACCAACATTGCAAAGTATACTTTTCTAGCAAAGTATACTTTGAGGGAGTATTCATTTATTTTTCGTGAAATACATTATTTCATATAGAACTAACAACTGCATATATGTGATAATTAAAAGTATGCAGAATTATTATACTGAATTTATTACATTATGTGATAATGTAATACATTCAGTATAATAAAAATTATTAAATTTATCCTAACATTGAAAATTTCTCCCTCAAAGTATACTTTGCTAGAAAAGTATACATTACAATGTTGGTGAACTAGGCTACTGAAATGCCTTCTGATTCCACGCACTTTAAACAAACCACCCGTTGTTCATACCACAGTAAATTCCACAGCCCATGGTTTTATTCCTTAGGTTTATTATTGAGATATTAAATGTATGGATGGTTTTACTATTTCTAATACTACGGTCTGTTTCATGACACCTGCCCAAATGTTACGGCTGCATTTAGTATATATTAAGCAATGAAAACAAAATATTTATTTCAATAATATTAAATTTTAAAATCTGTCTATATACATCAATGGGAATTTAACATGGGGAAATTGTTGTTTTTTTCCGTGTTAAAGTCAATGTTTGACAAAATTTCACAAAATAAAAAATAGCCTCATATTTATAGATTGCTAACAAATACTATTAGTTCAACATATTGTTTTTGCTCCAACTAATGCTGTGTGGTTGTTGTTGAGCGCAGCTTTGCTTCTTCAAAGTACTTTTGCATCTTATGTTGACTATTTTATTTTTCTATTCCATTGACGTGCTGTGCTTATTTGTTAGGAAGTTTCTGTCTTAGTAGCAATGTATTAGTATGCAGGCATTGCTACGGGGCCCGTCATTGTACTACAAGTGTGGCTTGACGTTTGTATCGTATCATTTCCTTCAGTTGTTTTAGTTATTTTTTATCACTCTCGCTTGCGTTGGACTTGATATAGTCGCTGCTGTTTTTGGCGTGCGTCCGTTCGTCCGTGCGTCTGTGCGTCCGGCATTTGAAACTTCACATACCATTTTATCATCATCCATATGCTCAATATATAGACGATCCATGCGGCCCCAATTCGATTTTCAGGTGTCAAATGTTTGAAAATTGCGTTAACAATTTTTGTGAAATTAATGTTTAAGTTTTTAAGTTCTAGATATCCACACGACCCTAAGTAGTCTGATTGACTTGAAACTTCACATACCTCTTTATCAACATCCATACGTTCATTATATAGCCCACCCATAAGCCCGCATGTCCAGGGTCAATGTGAAATCACTTTGAAAGTTGCGTTAAAGGTTTTATTTTTTTGCAATCTGCGTTAACATTTTAAGTACCCAATAAGTACCTAAGTCCAAATGACTTGAAACACCACACACCTCTCCACCTCTCATTATCATAATCCATATCGGCATATATGGCCCATCAATGTGGCAGGCATGTCCACGGTCAAAGTTATTACTTTCAAATGTGCGGTTCAAGTTTGTTTACCATAAGTCCAACTGACATGAAATTTCACATACCTCAGTATCATCATTCATATTTTCATTCGACTCTCATGCCCCTTACTTCCAAATTTGCGCTAAACTGTTTTTTTTTTTTTTTTTTGTGTGTAAAATCTGTGTTTAAGTACCCAATATCTCCACAACCCTAAATCCAATTGATTTGAAACATTACGTACCTCTTTATCATTATCCATATGTGTTCAATCTATGGCCAATCCATGTGGCTCCGTGTCCAAGGTCAAGGTTAAATTACTTTGAATTTCGTTTTTTTTTTTATAAAATTTGCATTAATTGTCTTAAGTACTCAATATCTCCACAACACTATCATTATATAGCCCATCCATTGTCACAGGTGGAAGACTCGGACCTATGACACCAAAAAAATGCCTATTAAAAAAGATCCCATTACCCCCACCCACTTGGTCTCGTACAGTACATAACGTTAATTCAAGGTGACATAAATAGCGCTATTATAAAAGAGACCCTCCTTTTTTCCGGCTCGCACAAACACAATAAACATCGATTAAAGTATGAAATATGTCTGCAATCGATAAAGGGTTATTAGGTGTGTGAATATACTCACTTCAAATCGCTGTTTCAAATATTTATTGAGTTATTCGCGTTTTGATTACCCCATCCAAAGCGAAAGTTGCGTGTACGAAAAGAATCACACAGAATCGGAGGCAGTCCGGCTGGATTATCGGTCATATTTGGCCGATAGCTGATCGCCAGCTCAAACTAAAGTCGTGCACCATGATCATATACATTAGAGACTCCAACCATACAAAGTTCGTCCAATTGTGATACGTTCCGCCGATCTAAAAAACACTTTTTTCTAATTTTTATTGACTTTCTTTCATGATTCGCGTACTATTCTCAGATTATGTCTTCCGGAAACCCTGAAAAGGGAAAGTCCTCGCGTCTATTTGTAGGTTTAACCAAAATCAGAGATGTCTTACAATAGACGCTTCGGTTGTTGTATTATGGAAGATAGTGCATTGCCCAGTTCCAGATAATGAACGAAAATTAAATAGAAAGTGTTTTTTTAGCATTTGAAATTGCACACAAACCTCATTATCATCATCAATAGTTTCATCATTATAACCCACCCATATGGCTCCCATGCCAAGGTAAATGTCTAATTATTGGCGTTAAAGATTTTTAATTTGTTTTAAAACTCTTGCGTTACAGTGTTCATGGTATCCAATATCTCCACAACCCTAAGCAGTGTTCAATTTAGTATTTCAGATTTGGAGCTACTGGCAAATCCAAAATTTTAAAAAGGGGAAAAACCACTCCGACAACGAAATGGGCCAGCTCTTTTAGCCACTAAAACAATTATTATATTCTTATAAGTATAACATGCAGTGATCAATTTTTTTGGATTCAATGAAAAGTGCCATTGACCTGTTTTACTACGACACTTATTTTATTTCTGCAATTTCTCTTCAAATATTTTAAATTGTAGATTCATAATCGTGGACATTTGCAAAACGTTATGGCCATTATGGCCTCACTATTTCGTTTTTTGGGGCCATTTATGACAAATAGGAGCCAATGACCCCATGGCCACTCCTAGAATGAACACTGCTAAGTCCAACTGACTTGAAATTTCAACATACTTCTTTATTCACCATCCATATTTCCATTCTATTCCCTATCCCACCCACGCAGCCCCTCATACCCAAAGGTCAAGGTGACAAATGACTCATTCTAATGCACCGAAAATAGAAAGCACGCATGTGATTTGTCAATTGAAATCAAGAGCCTGTTAAAATATAAAAGAAAAATCACTGGCATATAAAATCTCCGTTTTACCAGTCTGTGTTTTACAACTTGACATATTTATGTAACACCCTACGCGCTTTTTGTAAACAATGGCCAGCGGCGGGGCTTGCAATTATTTCGAAATTTTAATTTCGTTACATTTTCGGTTATCCATTCTGCCTATTGATCTGTACAACCCAAAAGTGGAAAAGAAAATCTAACAACGACTTACAAACGTGACTTCAGTGTGGTGGTCCTTCAACAAATTTAACCCAAAAATATTACCCCACCCGGCCCTAAAAACAGAAGAATTTAATAAAGTGCACAAATGCAAACTCAATATGCGATTTCAGCCTATAACTTTACGAATTCCAATGTGCACATAACATGACTATACATAATAAACTGTATTGCAGATGGGTACAAAACACCTGAATTAGGCGTAAATCCAGGGAAATCCTAAGCCTGTTGACACAACAATTGTTGACATTTCCTTTGAAAAATCACACGAACCTAATGCAGGAAATGTTGGCATTTCTTTTTAAATTATAAAAGCAAATAACTGTTGCAACTACACTATAACAAGAGTTGCCGCAAGTCACAAAATACGCCCATCGAATATGGGCCAGACAGCGAAGATCAGAAATGTGAAGCTGTCACCAAGGCAAGAAAGAAACATTAATGAGAATTTGAATGTCTATAGCATTATTTCTTCATCTCGTTGTGCTAAACATGTATGCTAATTTAGGCAGAGATAGAAAAGTAGAGTGTAATGTAAAATGATAGGGAATTGGATACAATAATGTAGACAAAAATGGCTAAGTTATAAAGGTTATATAGTTTCAGAACGATCGACTGAACGGTTTCGTAGGAGTTGTGTACACAAACTGTACCCATATATAGAATTGTATAGAAAAATGTAGAAAAAAAATGGCTAAGTTAAAAAGGTGATATTTTTGTTAAAAATAAAATTTATTTTTTCGGCATAAAAACACCCAAGGTGCACATCTTTTCAATATGTGTAGAAGACAATGTGTATAGTCTCATAACGATCGACTGAACGGTTTCGGAGGAGTTGTGTGCAACGAACTATGCGCCTTTGTTTCAGCCGCCCCCCCCCCCCCCCGCACGCCGCCCGCCGCCCGCCCGCCCGCCCACTGTCACACCAGGGTGAACCGAGCTAGTCTACTGTAGGGACGGAACACCAAGCACGTAGTGGACAACAAGTATATATATTTACACATTGATAAACACAAACAATAGATGAATATGTCAAGTACGGAAAACGTCCCCTAGCAGCCACCCGCCAACAGGCCATTGCACACCAAGGCACATCCACGATTCTGGAACAGGTAGGTAAAGTCAAAAGTAAACGTCATCATTTAAATATGGATAAATATCCAATGTTAGAGGATCATCTAAAAAACAACTCCGGCTTCCGCCATGATTGGGAGTGACGTTTTTATAATAACGTCGTAAAGTTACTGTGGGTTCTTAGGAGATACTCGGCCTACTTAGGGGCGGTTGGGGGTCCATAACGCAATCGGTGAACGTCCCTATCGATTCTTCAACGTCCTTTTGACGGAATGACGTCACCGGAATATGCCCCCACTCGATTAGCCCCTCGGTCCACGCGGAACAGAGTCCACCCCGCTAACACACAGTGTCGTGGACTCCCAGAATAAGGAATAACTCTGTGTTTGCCTACTGAATACGCAGACACAAAGAAGGGGACTGCCGTTCGCTCGTGGGCTGACGGCTGGCTGCCTGCTGGTGTACTGGCTGGTGTATTGGCTGGCTGGGACTCAAAACACCAACGTGTTGTTACCAGAAATGTAACGTGTTATAGTGTCAATAATAGTCCACAGTAGTGCACATGAAATCAATATCCAGATTGCATGGCAATACTAAACATCATCATATATTTTACAATGATGAAACATCATAAATTGCAATGTACACACAGATATTTTCACTAATTGGAAGAAGGGGGCTGATGGAATTCGTAAGTCGGAAAATGCGAAATAAAACACATTAATGAACAGCCACTATATCGAGTGTACCCAACATATACCTCTTCACAGCCGTACATGTGAATACAGACGTCATTCACAGTTATTTACCATTAGTAAACAAACATTTGATTGCGACAAAAGGCCTTACCTTAATTTGATCAGACTGCCCGTGGACCCAAACTGCGCTAACTTAATAAAGAGCAACTGTGCCAAGTATTCTCTTGTGCAGATTCACAGTATTACATTACATTACATTACTAATCATAAACACTGTATACTCTAATCAGACTGTAGGATTCCACAGGCCCCCCCTGACCCACCCAAAGCATCAGTGTTTGAAACAAGAAATTATACTTCACATCATGTCCTTATTGCAGCTTTACTGATGTAAAATCAGTCCAACTTAGAGCAGAACTGTCTGAATTCTGGCCATCTTGGTCGCAATAGCATTTACAATATTTACAAACACACTGCGAACGTAATACGACTTAATTACAATGAATGTACAGACGACTTGGGTTAGGAGTTAACCTGTGTTTCCCCCATAGAGTAATGAAAGTCGTCCAGAAAATTCACGTTTACAATTGTGACATGTTAAAAATTGGCAATATTCTCATGTATTGTACAGGGGCAGACTGATATTCGATTTGAATCGTAAAACATAAAAAAATGCATGGCTAATGTTAGTGAACATTTCAATCAAAGTTCGCCCTTCGTTTTACAAATACAATAAATTGCTAATGCAATTAGTCAGAGTACATGCAACAAAACACATGAGAATAATATGCCAATTACAATATCACGGAATGCTCCCACATGCCAGTCCTGTAATCGTTATTTATTTACACGTAAGCACGACGAACTAAATTAATCAATAATGGTTTTGATTAAGGGAGATAATCTACATCAGCGGATACATCCATGCGGCTTTTTAAATTTGACCAAGCGTTTGGTCGCAAACGGGGCCAAATAACTCAGGTAAATTTAAATAAAAGTGCAGTATTATCGAGGATACGATAACAGCGTAGAATGCCGGTCTTGGCCAATATTCAGACTTAAATGCAGCATTAGAAAGTAAACAACAACATATGTACTCACCAATTCCCAGTGAAAAATTGAATGTCCGACAGGATTAAAATATATGGAGCTACAACGAATATATACCCCCCACCCTAGTGCATGACTATCCCATGAGTCTGCTTGTCAATGTAAAAAAACTTATGGGCCCACATTTGGCTTACAATTTTACGTAAGTGGACTAATGATCTGACAGTCAGTACTAGCTCAGTGAAGAATATCTGGTGAATTAGTCTGAAATGCTTCAGTCATAAATAGGTATACTTACTAGGTAATTAGGCTAGCATCTAAGTCCTGCATATACAGTGTAGATCACCCAGATACGACCAGTGCAAAATCCAATACTGGTGGTCCGTGCGCGGTTTCGGATAAAGCGCTATTCTCTCCAGCGGTACTCCACGGGCGATATTCCACTCCACCAATACCTATTCGACCGTCTTGTACTAGAATAATTTCGATTACTGCTCGAGACTATGTGACCCGTGTTACAATTAATGGATGATAAAGAATATAGTCGGCTACGATTCGTGACAATACTTCCCCCCCCAAATTAAAAGTGTGAAACACTTAGCGGTAATCACGAGTTGTACCGACAATGTTTACCTATATACATATATACACATCCCTACACAACTTATACTATTTGGGGGAGCCCAGGATCACGGCTATGGTGTGCGGTCTATGACTTAATTAGATCCTACTCAAATAATCTGCACCCTACATTGTCCATGAGCTACAGATGACTCCGATCACTATTCGTCCATCTATGGAATGAATTTCCGTCCTTCTCTCTGCGTTCTTCTTTCCTTCCTCGAACTACGACTGGGTATGAACATGGAAATAATTAGAAGTTTTCGAATACTCCTAACTGCCAAATGTCTTTTCTGCCTCAATATCTTGACTATATCACGAAACCTGTACGGGTTGGGATAATCTTTTATCCATAATGGTCTGAGTAGACAATTTCATGTCTTGAATCTCTACATGGGTGCGCCCTGGTCTATCAGTCAGTACGTGCTCCATAACTCCTTAAAAACACGTTTCCCCTTTGTACTTCAACTTTTTGGTCCTTGGACAACCCTGGGGCTAAGTCCACCCTCTATCGATTCCTGTGTCCCCATTGGACACGTCATGTGCTCATCGGCACTACACTCCCCTGTACCCGAATTCCCGTCAGTTTATGTCGTCAATTACCGCCGTGTTTATGACGGTTAGATCTTCCCCTCCCTGGGCTTTTGAGGCATACGCTCTTCATAGCGTTTTCAACAATTTTTCACCATGGAATGTTTTCAGTTTTCCACTTCATGTCGATCCTATAATCCAGTCATTTAGTACCTCCACTATAGGGTATGGACCTTCCCATTGGAGTAACAGTTGGTTCCTATCAGTGGGGAGTATACTAACCAAACCCGGTCACTCTCTACTTCCGGTCACGCGCTTTTCCTGTCATAGTACTTCGCGTACCGTTTACTCGATTTCTTGAGATTTTCTCTCGCGATTTCATATGTTTGCTCGAGTTTCTGTCTGAGATCCAGTACGTAACTGGTATGTAGATTTTTCACCCTTTCGTCAAGTTCCTTCTCAGACCACAGATCCTTGAGAACACCATAGACCTCTGACTGTTTCTCCATAGAGTAGTTCGAATGGGGAGAATGCTAGGCTCCTGTGGAACGTCGCGATACGCCCGAACAACAACGCTTTAATGTACTTACCCACCCCAATCTTTGGGACGCTCGCTTGCCATGCGTTTAAGCATCTGCTTCAATGTACCGTTGAATCTCTCCACCAACCCGCCATTGCACCATAAGATGGTAGGGAGTAGTTTGTAAGTTGTCTCAGTGATAATAGCTACTGACTCGCCGCATTACGTTCGACGTAAATAGAGATCCCTCAATCAGTCAATAATTCCTCAGGAATTCCTAAACGACTGAACATTGTCTACGAGTGCCTCAGCTACTCGTTCCGCTTCGATACTCGGTAATGGTACTGCCTCTGGATATCGTGTGGCGTAATCTACTGGCGTTAGAATATACCGATTTTTATTATCCTTTGCTGGATAAATCGTCCTACGAATTGTCTACGGCTAACGCCTTTTGAATGGGTCAAATCAGTGGCATGTTGCCCTAGCGGTTGCCTTTATTACATGACCTTTCGAGATTGTTCGTTGACAAATGTCGCATGACCTACAGTATCGTGACACGTCACGGACACGCCAGGCCAGAAAAAAATTCGCCAAAACGCGATTTGTTGTTTTCTTTACTCTAAGTGCCCTGACATTATAGATTCATGTGCCACCTTTAACACAGTCTGTCTAAGTTTTTCCGTAACGAACTAATTGATGGTATTTTCTCTTGTTACCTGTCGTCTTGAAAATTGTCGATACAGTAAATCTTTTTCGGTACAGAATTAGACGTAAACGTTTACCGTTTCTTAGTATACTTCACGTTTCCCCGTTTTTTGCGCTTGTGTGTAATGACGTTAACGTAACGTCGCATTGTTTTTGTTTGTTCTTTGAATTCACTACACGAAACGATGCGATAACGGCTTCCGGTACCGCAGTTTCCGGTACGATTCCCATCGCTTTTCAAAACCTGTGAACGCGTTTTCAACTGCTAACGTGGTCGCGCCTTTGAAATCATTCAGTACCCAGGAAGTTGTGACCAATCAAATGTTCCCTATCGTTACATCGTACATAGTTTCTTCCCAATGCAAACGCTTCGGTCTCTCCTTTGAAAAATGGGGTGTCAATGGTGATTCTTCGCTACAGGGACTTCACTCAAGCGTCTCTTGTCTACTAGCATACATGTGGCCACTCTCCCGAGAAACGATCAGGATGTACTAGTTCCTTTCTCACTAACTACGCCCGTGCAACCTGTATCACGCATCACAGTCACCACTTTCTCATTTAGCAAACCTTCTGCCACTGGCAACTTCGCACTGGAAAATTTGCATCCTGTAACCTTCGGACTCTGGTCAACTTTCTTACCTGCGCATATCATAGTGATTTCCCCGTCATCTTTGGTCTGGTTGTCCTCTACAATACAAATATTACCCTGATCTACAGGTGGGGAAAAGGGGCGGGGGCCCTCTGCCTCTTCCGCGGTGGTGATAACGCCCTCTGCCCCTGCTCCTGCCTCTACTCCTGCATCTATGTATTACATCATCCATTTCTGGTTCGTCACCGGTTCCTGCAAAGCTTACCTTCTTTTGCCCCATATGCATTAGTACCTTTTTTCCTCAATGGCTGCCACTCGATGCAGGTTGACATCATCTTGGGGCAGTCTGGAGCTACGTGACCTTGACCTCCACAATGGTAACATGTAATGGTACGTCTGTCATTCTCTCTGTACCTTCCCCTACTACTCTCTCTACTTCTCTCGCCACCCATTCTTTCACAAAGGACCTTAACTTCATCCCAGTTAAGCCTAATTCCCTCCTACGTCCATTAACTATTTAATGGTCGACATGATTGCCCTTCTACTGTCATCAACAAAATAGTCTCCAGTCACTAGTCGGAGTGTACTATGTACAGCTCTCTAGAATACGGGGTCTCAGCCACTACTGTCACGAGGAACTGTGCGAGTCTCACCCCGATTCACGCCTTATTGGGTAAATGTCAAAATTTCCTCCGGTATGTAATTTTGTGTTCCCTTCCCACCCGACTAATCCTAGTCCAACCACGTATTTTACACTGGTGGGGAATTTATAAGTTATATGTCACCGTCCTCACCTATCTCATATTGCGTCCCCATATCGTGAGGAAATTTGGAAAATACGTCACCTTCCCCCACTAGACTGGTATTTACAATTAATTGGAAAATTTAAACCCATACACGAAATAATACATTAGATAGTCAATTGTGCTAAACAGTCATAAAACGATTCACCACACACCAACAGAATAGACCCTGGGTCTAATGTTTTATAACCTGGAAAATAGTGAATCTGTCTCAGATCAAACCCAAACCAACTAGAAACGACCCCTATTTTTTTAGGATAACGCCCGTTGTGCCTCTTCACCGACAGATTACATGTTTTTTTATAAATATTCTGCCAAATGCAGCAGGGTGAACGAGACTTACCCTTAGCGTCGATGTTTACAGATTGCCGCTCGTCTTGGTGGTGAGGCTATACCTTGTTTACATGGCTCGCAGATCCTGTGGTTTTTTGGGTTTAAAATAATTATAAACGGTTTTATATTTCAAGATAGTCTGTGTAAGGAGGGGTTTGGGGGGTATATCTCAGTAAGAACGGACAGGGGTAACACTTATCCTTGTTGTAATCCCTATGTTTTTACATGTAAACTTTACTTTTAACGACGTCTCGGACAAGAGTAAACCTATCTCATCTTACTGATTTTCATCAGTATGACCCTTGTGGTCCTCTCCACACCATTCTTGTTGTGCCCCAGTAGACTATAATCCACATTCTTTACACCATTTTTCACACCAGGGTGACACCGAGCTAGTTCCTACTGTAGGGTCAGAAACACCAAGCACGTTGTGGACAGAGACAACAAGTATATTTTTACAAGTATGGTATATTTTACATACATTATAAACACAAACAATAGATGAATATGTCAGTACGGACAACGACCCCTAGCAGCCACCGCCACAGCCCTTGCACAACCAAGCACATCCTCGATTCTGGAACAGGTAGGTAAAGTCAAAAGTAAACGTCATCATAAAATGGATAAATTATCCTAATTGTTAGAGATCATCTAAACAAACTCCGGTTTCCGCCATGATGGGAGTGACGGTATAATAACGTCGTAAAGTTACTGGTGTTCTTAGGAGATACTCAGCCTACTTGGGCGGATGGGGTCCATAACGCATCGGTGAACGTCCCTATCGATTCTTCACGTCCTTTTTTTTTTGACGGAATGACGTCACCGGAATATGCCCCACTCGATTACACCCTCGGGTCCACGCGGAGCAGAGTCCCGCTAACACACGGTGTCGTGTCGTGGACTCCAGAATAAGGAAATAACTCTGTGTTGCGTACTGAATTACGCAGACACAAAGAAGGGACGTGCCGTCGCTCGTGGCTGACTGGCTGGCTGCCTGGCTGGGTGTACTGGCTGGTGTACTGGCTGGCTGGGACTACAAAACACCAACGGTGTTGTTACCAGAATGTAAAACGTGTTATAGTCTCAATAATAGTCACAGTAGTGTACATGAAATCAATATCCTGATTTGCATGGCAATACTAAACCTCATCATATATTACAATGATGAATAAACATGATAAATTGCAATGTACACACAGTTATTTTCACTAATTTGAAGAAGGGGGGCTGATGGAATTCGTAAGTCGGAAAATGCGATATAACACATTAATGAACAGCCACTATATCGAGTGTACCCAACGATATACCTCTTCACAGCCGTACATGTGGATACAGACGTCATTCACAGTATTTACCAAAATTAAAAGTAAAAAAACATTTGATTGCGACAGACCTTACTTTGATCAGACTGCCCGTGGCCAACTGCGCCTAACTTAATAAAGAGCAACTGTGCCAAGTATTCTCCTGTGCAGATTCACAGTATTACATTACAATTACATTACTAATCATCACTGTACACTAATCAGACTGTAGGATTCCACAGGCTGACCCAAAGCATCAGTGATTGAAACAATTATACTTTTCACATCATGTCCTTATTGCAGCTTACTGATGTATAAATCAGTGCTCTTAGAGCAGAACTGTCTGATCTGGCCCATCTTTGGTCGCAATAGCATTTTACAATATTTACAACACAACTGCGAACGTAATACGACTTAATACAATGAATTTACAGACGACTGGGGTTAGGAGATTAACCTGTGTTTCCCCATAGAGTAATGAAATTCGTTCCAGAAAATTCACGTTACAATTGTGACATGTTAAAATTGGCAATAAATTCTCATGTATTGTACAGGGCGCAGACAGATATTCGATTGAATCGTAAACATAAAATGCATGGCTAATGTTAGTGAACAATTTCAATCAGTTCGCCCTTCGTTTTACAAATACAAATAAATTTGCTAATGCAATTAGTCAGAGTGACATGCAACAAAACACATGAGAATAATATGCCATTACAATACTCACGGAATGCTCCCACATGCCAGTCCTGTAATCGTTATTATTTACACGTAAGCACGACGAACTAATGAATCAATAATATTTGATTAAGGGAGATAATCTACATCAGCGGATACATGCCATACGGCTTTTATTGACCAAGCGTTTGGTCGAAACGGGGCCAAATAACTCAGGTAAATGAAATAGTGCAGTATTATCGAGGATACGATAACACTGCGTAGAATTGCCGGTCTTGGCAAGATTCAGACTTAAATGGCAGCATTAGAAAGTAACATCAGACTTAAATGGCAGCATTAGAAAGTAACAACAACATATGTACTCACCAATTCCCAGTGAAAAACTTGCGCTCCAAAGTCACAAGAATGAAATTGAATGTCCGACTGATAATATATGGAGCTACAACGAATATATACCCCCACCCTAGTGCATGACTATCCCATGTAGTCTGCTTGTCAATGTAAAACTTATGGGCCCACATTTGGCTTACAATTTTACGTAAGTGGACTAATGATCTGACAGTCAGTCTAGCTCATGAGATATCTGGTGAATTAGTCTGAAATACTTCAGTCATAAATAGGTATGACTTACTAAGTAATTAGGCTAGCATCTAAGTCTGCATATACAGTGTAGATCACCCAGATACGACCAGTGCAAAATCCAATACTGGTGGTCCGTGCGCGGTTTCGGATAAAGCGCTATTCTCTCCAGCGATATACTCCACGGGCGATATTCCACACACCAATACCTATTCGACCGTCTTGTACTAGAATATTCGATTACTGCTCTAGACTATGTGACCCGTGTTACAATTAATGGATGATAAAGAATATAGTCGGCTACGATTCGTGACACCCACCGTGCGGTAAAACATAATACGTACCGTTTTTTAAAAACGGTCGTATAAAAACAATACAATTGTTAAAATAAATATTACAGTTGAATAAATGTATAGATGTCTTAGAAAAAGTCCCGTTAATCTCTATTTGAAATGGGAATATTCTTCGGCGGAGTTACATTTAATTAAATTAATTTGGTGTGAGGCGGTTATCGATGACGACAACAACCTGCTGACGTAATGAAAAATATCAATATTCGTGATACGCTACGACGTTGCAGAAAGAAAGCGGGGAGTACACTAGGTGCATTAGAATGGGGATAACCATGCTTTGTTTTTCGATTTGGAGCGGTATGTGTGAGGTTTTTTGGTCTGTGAATCAGTTTTACGGCTCCACTAATGCGTCGCTGTAAAACTGATTCACAGACCATAAAACCTCCCACATACGAAAAACAAAGCATGGTTATCCCATAAATCAGTTAGTGTTTGTAAAATCTGCGTTAATGCTTTTAAGTACCATATATCTCCATAATCCGATTGCACTAACGAGATACATGCATACTGGGACCATCAAACACCCCGTGATATTCTCGCCGCGGCTATATAGTTATAATATTATATTATATTATAAGCTGTGATTGTTTTTCGTTGTGACTATTTTGTCACTACTGTCTGTTTCACGAAACAAACCTGTCCAAATTTTACGGCCATGTAAACAATGCAAAAACATATTTTTTTCGAAAGAATATATAGTAGTAAAATAAATGAAATAAAGTGGACTCGTACCCTGCTGTCATTTACACTACAGTGACAACAAATGTATATATTTCCTATTATGTAACATGTATGTTTGTGACTACTTTTTTGGATAATATTAAATTTTATCAAAATTTAAGAATGAGCCTTCATTTTTATTTTGTGAAAGTTGGTCAAATATTTATTTTTTTACGAAAAATTGAGTTGTCTATGGGAATTTAACATGGGGGAAATGAGGTGGAGGAACTGTGGGCGGAGCTAAAAAATGATTTGTTTGGAATTTTACTCTGAAAATTAGCAAGATTATATAAGTTACGTTTTGAAAATCGGTCCAGTATTTAATATTATCGAACACAATATTGTGTTTTAATTGTTTATGTCAAGGGGTTACCCAGCATATCACTCAGTTGAATATCATGTCAGCGGTGTTTGCATGCTAATGCCGGTACGTTAACCTGTATAATGTTCATGGCGCTGGTATGAATCATGCATGTGAGCTATTGTGACCTATGAGTCTTGTGAGTTATGCCACCACGGTAGTTGTCATATGAACACAAACGACTGTGAGTTAGTCGATCCGGCGACCTTGTGCCCACAGTTAAAATACACATGTGTATGACCTATGAGACTGGTGAATTATGACATCACGGTAGCTGTCATATGAACACAAACGACTGTGAGTTAGTCGATCAGGCGACCTTGTACCTACAGTTAAAATATAAATGTGTATGACCTATGAGATTTGTGAGTTAAGACATCACGGTAGTTGTCATATGAACACAAACGACTGTGAGTTAGTCGATCCGGCGACCTTGTGCCCACAGTTAAAATAGAAATGTGTATGACCTATGAGACTTGTGAGTTATGACATCACGGTAGCTGTCATATTAACACAAACGACTGTGAGTTAGTAGATCCGGCGACCTATGAGAATTGTCAGTTATGACATCACGGTAGCTGTCGTATGAACACAAGCGAATGTGAGTTAGTAGGTTCGGCGACCTTCTGCCCACAGCTAATGTATGACTGTGCGTGACCTATGTGACTTGTGAGTTATAAAATCACTGTAGCTGTCATATGAACACAAGCGACTGTAGATCAGTCGGTCAGACGACCTTCTTATGCACACAGTTGGTGTACAGGTGTGTGAAGTATGCGACTTGTGAGTTTGTGTCAGCACTATAGCTTTCAAAACGCTGACAATTTCATATGTATTTGGCACTCCAATTAATTGATAACTGTTTTGGGTGTAACATTCCTAGAATTATGGCCCGAAAGAAATTACAGGTATGAAACTGAGTGATATTACTGGAATTACTGCCGAAAAATAGTTGGAATGAACAATAAACCGCTCTGCTCAACTTGCCGAGATGGTCATAACGTCGCCGACAGAAAACACATAACAAGTGCGACCAATGTAGCCCTAGATGTACCTGCGCTCTACGATAGCGTCATCATCATGAATACGGAGAGAAGGATTAGTCCAGACATCTCAATGTGTCTGTGTGTATACAGCGTTGTTAAACCTGTGTGACCTACAACTACACTACACTACACTACACTACACTACACTACACTACACTACACTACACTACACTACACTACACTACACTACACTACACTACACTACACTACACTACACTACACAACACTACACAACACTACACTACACTACACTACACTACACACACTACACTACACTACACTACACTACACTACACTACACTACACTACACTACACTACACTACACTACACTACACTACACTACACTACACTACACTACACTACACTACACTACACACACTACACTACACTACACTACACTACACTACACTACACTACACACACTACACTACACTAACACTACACTACACACACTACACTACACTACACTACACTACACTACACACACTACACTACACTACACACACTACACTACACTACACTACACTACACACACTACACTACACTACACTACACTACACTACACTACACTACACTACACACACACACACACTACACTACACACACTACACTACACTACACTACACTACACTACACTACACTACACTACACTACACTACACTACACTACACTACACTACACTGCACTGCACTGCACTGCACTGCACTGCACTGCACTGCACTGCACTGCACTGCCCTGCAGTGCAGACACACTACACTACACTACACACACTACAACACTACACACACTACACTACACTACACTACACTACACTACACTACACTACACTACACTACACTACACTACACTACACTACACTACACTACACTACACTACACTACACTACACTACACTACACTACACACACTACACTACACTACACTACACTGCACTGCACTGCACTGCACTGCACTGCACTGCACTGCACTGCACTACACTGCACTGCACTGCACTGCACTGCACTGCACTGCACTGCACTGCACTGCACTGCACTACACTACACTACACTATACAAGCCGGTATGATGAATTTAACGATTTTTATTTGATTATGATATCAGCAATATTCATTAAGATGTTATAGTTTATATAACACCACTATGCAGGTCGTTTGTGCAAAAGAGATGTCACTTAAAAGCGACGTCAAGCGACGTAAAATGACATTACAGTATGTACCGTTACATATAGAGTATACGCCAAAATTTATAACAGTTTTCAAGTTGACATAATCGAACTAGAAGCATGTTTGGCATTGAATAATGAATGTAAAGACGGATGAGCTTCAGTCTGTTGGTAACACATGAATGTGCAAAGCGAAAAAGTCAAACCGGCAAGTTCATGTACCAGAAAGTATGAACGTGCGCGGATACGCAAATTAGGTATGTTGATTTCTTCCCAACATATGTTATTTCTTCCCACAGTTATTGTATCTAGTTCTTGTTTTGACAGATTGTCTGTCACTAACGGTCCATGATACTAATATCCCCAACATATGTTGCCTTAAAATATATCATCCGTATCTATTTCTTATATGGACATGCCATACATGTTAGCGTGCATTCAGATTAAAGCTTTTTATATTCAGACAACAGAAACGTCGAATGTTCACGACAATCGTCCCGCTTATTGATGTCGAACATACGACAGAAGGCGGTATCGCGTGAGGACTTCATTGTTATCACCAACAAATAACGGTGACGTACGTGTGGCACCTAGCGTGTATCGATGTGTAACTAGCTTGTTCATCAAGGAAACCGAGTCCAGACACGCATCACCCGCGATATAAATTGTAGACCCTCGTCGGAAAGTATCCGTCTGTGATCTACTGAGATATACTGTCAAGGTGTATGATCACGTGGTACTAACAACAACAACAAGTACCGATTCAAAGTACGTATTATTGTGTTGTGTCCTTATTACGCAACGGATTTTGATGAAATATGGCGCATCAAACGCGTCTTGTTAAGCTGCATTTGGTGGTCTCTGTATTCCGACACGGAAATCGATTCTTCGCAAAAACGACATAAGTTTGTGCCAAACGCACTAGACCACCAAAATGTAGCTGATGAAGACGCGTTTGCTGCGCCATATTTCATCAACATCCGTTGCATATTAAAGGAAAATATCAAAGAATACTTACTTTGGAGTGGGCGACGTTGTTGTTGTTGTAACCACGTGATCATGCATATTGACTGTGTAACATGAATTATCACTGACTATTGATATATCTTCAATACGAAGAGCATTACATGAATCCGATCCACGTCGAGTATTAAATTCGCCACATCTCATAAACCCAAAAAATGCTATTTGACAAGCATACGTAACCATGAGATCCACAAGTGGCGAAAACGCTCGTGTTGACAGAGATTTACACATATTGCACAATATACCGTACATAATAGGCTCGCGCTTCCCACGTTTGAGACCATCAATGTCACTTTGCTCCCTTTTGATACCTTTTAATATGTAACCCAGACGTTCTGAATTTCGAAGTGGGTTTGGTAAACCCTCACGAATATAGTGCTATGTGCAACCTGATGGTTGACAACTGAAAACACATACTTCTGTGACAAAAGGTGGCGAAGTGAATATGATCCTGTTCAGTTATGTAAGGTAGCCGATCAGGCGGAATCACCACCCCGCACAAAGTTAAGAAGTGTTATCCCAGTTCGATAAGCAATGGCAGTACCTCTACTGATCGATCTATCCCACAGCGCGTTCACCTGTGTCGTCATATCAGGAATAGATCGTCGTGAGATTGTGTCACAGTAGGGTGTAGATTTGCTGCTGGTGCCAAACGCCGGATTCGTCCCATCTGAAACCGAGACAGCGAATCTGCAATGGCATTGTGTATTTCCGGAATATTTTGAGCATGTACAGTAAAACCATGCACTACTGAACACCATGTCAGCGATAACATTGTATACAGTTCACAAAAGGCCATGGACATGACTTCGCCGGTTCGCAGCAAGTCGTCGTGAAATCTTCCAGGGAACCATTTATTATCATAGAATCCAGCATAGGCGACGTCCGTAGCGTCTGTGTACAACTGTAAGTCAGCCGCCTGTGAAATTTTATCGTCTAAGAAGAATGAACAGCAGTTCCATTGGTGAAGGGACTTAAGCCACACACGTAAATCCAGCCTACATGCCGCACACTTTTTGACATAATGGTGCATCTCTTGTACAGACGTGGACAGTGCGATAAGACATGTATGATCGGCCTTGTCGGATAACACGGTAGACTCAACAGTTCCCTTTTCGTGCACGATTTACTGTTTTGAAATGAGAATAACATCTCTCGAATTCGTGCCACCGTTTCACTGGTAATCTCGCTTCCATCCTGACTGTGTATATTATGACCCCCAGGTAGTCTAATCAAGTAGCAGGCCCGAATGTTTTATGGGGAACTGCTCACAATGCCGAGACAGTTAAATAATTGCACTAATCGTGTCATGGTTTGTTCGCCATCTTCGTCTTGAGAGTTTACAGTCAAACAATCATGTAGTAAATGTAAAATTGTTTGACTGTGGAACACATTGCTAGCTATCCAGCAAATCGATGTAGACATAGTATCAACTATTTCGGGACTGCAACCACTGCCAAACACGAGTTTGGTGAAAAAGTAATACTTATCCATCCACTTTATGCCATGGTATGGCCACATGTCCGGTGAAATTGGCATCACTTTAAATGCGTCCTTGATATCCAGTTTGCATAACGTGCTGCCTATATAGCATGTCGTTTGATACATCAGTAGCCGATTTCACCAACATTGCAAAGTATACTTTTCTAGCAAGGTATACTTTGAGGGAGTGATCATTTATTTTTCCTGAAATGCATTATTTCATATAGAACGAACTACTGCATATATTTGATGATTAAAAGTATGCAGAATTAGTATACTGAATTTATTACATTATTGGTGATCAAACATCTTGTTAGTTCGTTGAGTGATGTATTATCTGGATCATTATGCGGTGCCGACAGGTCGACGATCAAACGATTTACCTTCCGCAATGCCCATCGAATTGATTCTATAAATATCGAAATGTATGTTTGTGAACGGGCCAGCGAGATAACCATTTTCCACTTCTGTATTAATTTATTTGCTGGTCACTTCGGGTTGAGATCTGTGTCAAGGTCATTACCAAGGTCAGGAATGATCGAGACAAATTGTCTCCCCTATTATCATAAGAACCAAGTATACTTCAATTGTTATGACGTTATGGCCAATATAGCTTGATCTGACGAACGAAAAGTGGTAACAATGCAGTTGAAGTGAAAGGGATAGGCTAGAGTAGATAAGTACACGTAGTCACTTAATCACTTATAATGTACACTATATTACATGGGGAACACACAGGAATACATGATACATTGACATGGGAACATCACTGTACGGTGCATGATACTATTCAATTACAAGGTTGTAAGCCAATCGACTGTTATACTTTAACGCAACTTAAAAGCTATGGACGAATAAACCCAGTAGGTGGTATCTCAATGGTCCCGTAGTGGACAATAGTATGAATGCACAAGTGCTTTGATGATCGCTAATCAAAGTCAAATAACATACAAGTACAACATGGCAGAACGAACATTGGAGGACAAATGACAATCATCTGAGCTACCCCAGTGCTGGCGTATCTCAATAGATAGTGGTAACCTCTGAGTATCAAGGTCCCAAGGTCGGCCTCACCCGCAGTATGAGGTCTAGTCACCAATATGGCTATTATCCAACTTCAAGTGGATTAATCCATAAACAATATATGTAGTACTCACTACACAATCCCTTAGCCATGATATGCCATGAGTAGGAGATATTACCATACACTATCAAAGTATACATATGTATTGCCTATGCAATGTATTTCCAAAGTATGAATGTCAAAGTCAAAGCCGGATGTGGTTACATCACATGGTATTCAATAAAGATAATGTTCCGGAAGCTGGTACCGGAAGTAAAGTTCCAAAGGTAGTATTATTTCCGGAAATGGTGGACCAGATGTAAAGTTCCTATGGTATCACTCGACTGTAGCAACCCGGATGTGGTGGACCGGATGTAAAGTATCCATGGTGAATCAATTGGTTGTAATACCGGAAGTGGTAGACAGAATGTAAAGTTCCGATATAATACAAATGGCGATTATCACGTTGGCTAAGACGCCGGGAAAAGTTTCACTTAGGTAACATTCAACTCGGTGGTAGTATAATAATATGATATATGTGTATGGTGTTTCACTTCACTAATCTATGGCTGTGACTGTCTGCTGAACGCGATGTAGCAATCACACACTGCTCTATACAGGCCTGTACCCGGAGCTGCTACATACACTGCGCCAGACAGACGTACGGACACTCGGACGACCTGGTACTCTGCACTGACTGGGGTCTGCCCTCAACGAGTGGACCAAAACGTCCAATGTGGCAAGAGGCTACAAAATAAATTAAATGAGCCTCCAATTACTGGATGAATTCGCACAGACAGACAGACAGGATGCACAACGGACTAAAACGGGAATCGAACAACGGCAAATCACAGCTGAAATAAAATGTTGTAGGTACATACCAAAATCCTCCGTGTCACTGGTGAATACAGTACTATCCTTCTGCTACCAGAAAATATGTGTCCCAACAACACATTGCGAGACATCGCTTATATACGCACCAGTGAAATAACGCACGGAATAATGAATATGCCTAGCCCTCGTTCGACATCTCACATAAATATTACAAAACCATGGCTTTTGCCATTTCACTCCTGGGTTATATTTGGCATAAATATATGTTCCCACGCCATAAATTCAACCAAACTAGTGCACAGCCCTCGCGGAATAAATACCATCCAACATGGTATATCCCACACTACCATAAATCTGCATACTATAGACCCAGATCTCATAATGCGAAATGGACTCGACTGGTCTCGACATACGAGGGTCGCTATTTGGCCCCGCCAAACCCGTCCATATCGATACTACGGGCTGTACACTCAAATGAGAGTGTAGCACATACTAAACTCAAATATCGTGGTCATTTACGGAAATATCACGACAAAAAGCATCACCAGTATGGGATCTGATATATCCGTGTTTGCCAGTACCAGGCTATGCTGAAACACTAACCCGTAGCATACATAACAGGGCAGACCATGGTATGGTCTGCGCTATATACTGGCTTCACCTACAGAAGGTCCCTTATCTGGTGAACAACTGACAGGCGGACAAACTCGGCCGCGCACGGATAGTGGACGTCCGTAATACCAAAAGGGGTCTTTTCCCTATCGAAACCAGCACACGCAGTCAACGAGTTCTCTACCACACACATGCATAGTCTGTGGCAAATATGGCGTGACATCAGTAAAACATCAGCCCACACACGACTGCCAGACACTCCTTCTCAACTACCGAATAATTGCGTTCCCTTGGCAACATCTTTTTGCTGGCATACGCTATCGGAAGTGGGATACCATCCTGCTCTTGTCTAGTTCGGGCAGTTTCAGAACAGGATCCCTGGTCAATAATCCATTGAGGGTAACGAAAACTTTCTGTTGGGGTGCCCCCCAGTTGACCTTGTTTGGTTGACCTTTCTTAGTAAGGTCAGTTAGCGGGCTCGCTATCTCTGCGAAGTTGGGCATGAACTTCCTATAGAATCCGGTTAACCCCAAGAAAGCCCTGACCTCCTTCTTTGTCTGAGGGACATTAGCTTCATGAACTGCCTTGACCTTTTCGGGATGAGCCCTTAGTTCTTTCTTACTACTGACAGTGTGTCCCAGGCACTCAAGTTGCCTGTACCCAATGCTGCACTTGGAGGGTTTTGCCGTTAGATTTGCATCGGACAATCGGGAGAGGACTTCACTCAGAGCTCCCAGGTGTTGTTGCCACGTATGGAAGAATATCAAGATGTCATCGACAAAGCTGTCTGCATTGCTCATAAAATGGACGTATATTTAAATCCACAAAAGGACATAAACGTATTTCCACCAATACAACATAAGCCCCGTTATTACACGCACATTGTACATGGCAAATGTACATGCTAAATCACAGGTATGTAAAAATCACAGGTGTGTGAAATCACAGGTATGTGGAATCACAGGTATGTGAAATCAATCATACGCATAACAATACAACACAGTACCACACATCACAAATATACAATTATACGGAAATCCGGAATGTACAAGAATGCACGTGTGACGCGACATATCTCCCCCTAAACAAAAAGTGTTTACACTTTCGTGCATAATCGCGAGACACGTTGGCACAGTTAAATCTACCCCGATATCCTGCTCAGGTAGTCTGCCCCCAGATTGTCGGCCCCTTTTATCGCAACAATACGCATTCGGTAAGGTTGCAGTATCGTATAAATATTGAAGTAATTGGCCAAGCCATTAAGAAGTTATTGTATGATTGAGAAACTTGCACGTAAACTTGTCACACACGACTAAGTCAACATATGAAAAGTCATGCAGAGCATGATGTTATTAGCCGATCAAATCAGGGTTCAATATATGTCCGCATTTTAGTAGTTACAGAGTCTCGGGGGAAAAATGAATGAGCGAGTGAGTATTAGTGTTTAACGGTCTATCAACAGCTAAGGTCATTTAAGGCCGGGCCAACGGGTTGGACTATCCCGCATTCAACCGGTCCACGATGAGGAAAATTCCCAAAATCAGAACTCAATATTTCCATGCCACACCAGTCACTTTAATAGCTCGGCCCCAAAGTAATATGATTCGCTATAAGCTTATTACTTCTTAATGGAGCATAACATGATTTATCTCTCAAGTACAGGGGGCATGTAAATGAGGGCCAAACCATGTAAGTCGGCATTCCGGAAAGGATGAATACCGATCGTTAAATTACCCTTCGCTGCTCCCAACCACCACATAAGGGAAAAATGAGAGGTCATCGAGCCAGTGCCGCCGTTACGATATGTTAGGTCGTCGAGCCAGCGCCGCACAAACAGTGCCCCAGGTAATCAGTGTATCCACGTAATTTACGCAATTGAAGTAGCTGGATCATAGCTACATGTATTTCAGCTGTATGAAGGAGGAAATCCCAAAATATCCAAAAAACAAATATAATAATGTATTTTTATTATTCAACTTAAAAAATAAAATGTATAGATGGTAAACTATCAAGTAACAGTATGTGTGTTATTACACACAACCGTACATGTACAACTAAAACTAATTTACATTTAAAGACATATTCCCACACTGGAGGCTTAAGAATTTACTTTCTAAAATAAATTCAAGGTGGGGGATCACGTGGTTTCCAAATATTGCAGAACGATGTGACGTATTTTATACAGCTACTTAACTTTCAACATATTTGTATTACTACCTCCGATTTTGATGATGAAATACTCATATAACACTCTAGTGTATGAGCATTGTGGTAGCAGTTAGCTGTCTGTACAGTTTTATGATTTAACGGGAGACTCAACTTCAGGTTTATTTCAAAATTATTCGCGTGCTCTACAAGACCTGAATTATTACTTGCGAAATTGGAAATAAACCTGAAGTTGAGTCTCCCGTTAAATCAGAAAACTGTATTCGATGCGTATATATATGAGGTAGTTATACAAAGAAATTGGAAGTTAAAAAGTAAAAACTGTATAAATTACGTCACATCTGTCCACAATGAGGTAAATTCCCAAAATCAGAACTCAATATTTACAATGCCTAATGCTGGTTTTATATACATGTACGTTACCACCAGTTCGCATGATCCGTCTGTCAACATTCAGTTGCACTTGCCTGATGTTGACAAAACTTCACATAGATCGTTGAATTTTGACTTTCACCATGTTTACAAGTACGGTAATATATGAAATATACAATGTGCCTAAGGATTATTTGAGATATGATTTATATTTACCTGTATGTAGGCACAAGGTTGACTTCATATATTGCATACCGTATGTACATATACAGTGGAGATATCATACACGTTATGCTGGTTTTATATATCAAATATACAGTCTGCCTAATGCTGGTTATATATATATGAAGTATACAGTCTGCCTAATGCTGGTTTTGTATATGAACTTTAATACAGTCTGCTATTATATATACATGTATATGCATTTTTGTTGGCATTAATAGTCCGGGCGTCAAAGAGGGTATTATTGGATGACCGTACATTAGCGTCCGCACGAAGTTTTATTGCATTTTCGTGATTACCAACCAATACTATTTAATATTCCGTCGGGTGCCACTCTGGCACCCTTGAGCATTTTGAATAATTTGCGTATATCCAAGATGGCCACCGAATTTCCGTATATTTCATATAAGTGTTATTTGTTTACCTCTAGGTCGCTATGTTTCGTTTTTTTACCCGTTGACTAGATTGAGAAAGTGTTCGAGTTAAATTAACATTGTAACATTTATGTAATTCAAGATTGCCGCCAAAAATAAATATTATCAAGAAACAATTTAACAATTTCCTATCCTTGACAACCATCGATCATTTTGTGCGTTTTAATATAATATATTCACGGTGCCCGGCACATAACAATGTTTGAGAACGTGTATGAGGTAAATATGGTATTGCCTCCGTTGGATAAATCCAAGATGGCCGCCTAATTCCTATATTCCCTATATTTACGGACATTTGCGGTTTCCTCCGGGAAAAGAAAACCGATATCGGAAGCGGCACTCCATCGCTTAGTTACTTCACTTAGTGCGACAACGCGCCATTTGTTTTAGCAGAAGTTTGCTACGCGTTTCCCGATTTCCAGTTTACAGACACATGTACGCTGCATATCCGGCCACCTACATGATGGAAGAGGGTAACAAGAAGGGTAATAATGCTTAATGTACATACACTAGTGTTTTCACCACGTTGTGTGACCGTTTGAGCTGCACTATTGCTATTTGTTGCTGATTTCATCAACGTTGTTTACAACCAATAACATTCAATGTTCTACCTCCAACACAAATATCCTGGAAAAAACATAAAAATCAATATATAGCCCACCTCCCCTTTCGGAGGTGTCAATATTATAAGGTAACCAATAATTTAAAACACCAACCACGATCAGTGCGTACAAAGCAAACATACCTTCCCGAATGTGCGGCGACATCCGGTGATTCAATTGGTACCTTTACGTCATCACTAATTATTTCAATTTAAAATATACAGTGTGTGCTCAAAAAGTTGCAACGTGTTCTGAACACATGTATATTTGCCTTTCAGATTGATGTTCCATTATGGATGACAGTATCTTCGATTGTGATGATACGCAGGCTGGGAAACCGTTGATTACCGCAGGCCTGGATCGGTACGAAGCATAATCGATGGCGAGCAAAGCCAGACAAGATGGCAAACACGAAGCGTTTGAAAGAAGATCAAATGCAGGTGAACTGAAATACCATAAGAACTGTGTTTCGTCGTACACATCACGTTCGCACATAGACAGATATTTGAAACGTTTCAGTGCTGATTCTAGTACTGAAACGTTTCAAATATCTGTCTATGTGCGAACATGATGGGGATAATTATGAAAACGCGCCGTCAAGCAAGCGATTGCGCAGCTTCGAAACAAAACATTTTGACTTTAAACTACACTACACTGTTTATTTTGTGGCGAAAACTGTTTAATGAACTATGACAGAAAGAATCTTACTCGATGGAGACGGACTGTGTTGTGTCGAACGACTGACCGTGGTGAACAACACACATTCAAGGACGCGATTCTCGATAAATGCGAATCCCGCCAAGATGAACACGGGCTTCAGGTTAAGGAACGCGTACTCGGTGCAATTAGTGATTTGCATGTTGCAGACGCGAGATATCATGACGATTGTAGAAAATCTTTCATGTCGGCTCGATCTATCTCAACCGCAGCGCAATCTGCGGAGCATATTAGTGAAGTTGAACCCGAAGTTATACAAAGAGCATGGTGGCGAGCTCTGTTCTCGTCGAACATTATTGTCCAAGTTATCCGATATACTTGGTTCCGATATTTTGATTCTGTCTGGAGCTGGCTTCGCAAGTTTGATACTGTTTCGCAATAAAGCATCTACGGTGATCAATTTAATAGCCTCAGATGAAGACGACACCTCAGACGTGTCACTACAACAACTCGCCAAGACGATTTCTGAAGAATATAAACAGTTATCTGTGAGTCCCACTCTACACTCATTACTGTCCAAAATTTCTGAGAAACTAAACCATTCACTTCCGGGAGCTCTTATAGGAAACATGTTAACTAATGCTATCACCAAACGACCGACCCCACTTCAAGTAGCACTGTGCGTACTAGTCAGCCGTAAAAGTCTCATAAAGCATATGTATGACTATGGTGTGACTTGTTCTTACGATGAAGCAAACAGGTTCAAGGCATCAGCGGCAAAGGCAGCTGCTATGGAGTCGCGAACAAGTGGGGTTGCAAATGCAAGCAGTGGCCTTGTTCAAGTTGTTGAGGATAATTTTGATGCCAACATTTCTTCTCAGAACGGACTTGTATCTACCCATTCCCTTGCAGTGCTTCTAACCGCTAAGGATGACACGACACAATCTACACGCCATGAAGAATCTACCATCAGGCGAGTGACCCGTGACGAGATGAAAATACCTGTAGCTGAAGATGTTCCGGTTGAACGATACATAGGCCCTAAGAAGCCCGCGATGCCAACCAGTGAAGCAAAGCGCAGCGTATTACCTATCCGCATATTGGCCCACCAGTCGGTACAGCTTGCAAGAACTCGCGATTTGGATTTCTCGTTCCTGAAGGCAATCGCATGCTCATCTGACCAGAATGTACCAGAGTTCGCTGGTTTCAATACGAAGCTCTGCAGAGAAAGTTGACAGGCTGTTCAACCAGCAACGAAGGCCATATGAGCCGCGTCGCGAGAAAACCTGTCTTCGGGAGTCTGACGACGTCACAAGATATGACGTCGTGAACTTAGCTGACGTAATTTCCGCTGACTCTGACTTCGAAGTTCAGTTGCTTGCTTCAGAACAATAGGCTACGATACTCGCTCACTGCAAGGCGAGTTGACTCTCCAAAAGACAAAATTCCACCGTAACACTCCCAAAACAAACACAAGGCGGTGTACCAAGCTGATATTTCGGTAACAAATGTCTGACCGGCCGTCGGCACTAACCAGGCCCCCATCAGTAAACACGTTTAAACCTAAGTTTATATATTATATTGCGCATGTGTCGAAAGTTCATTTCCCCGTGAGTTTTACATTTGCGACAAACAGTGCAGACAGTATTGCCAATACAAATTAAATCGTTTTCCATAGAACAACATCTGCAAACCAAGACTTGCATAACTATGATGTAACACATTGTTGTATACATGCATGTACGTAACACATTGTTGTATACATACATGAATGCAGAATACCGATAATGTAAGCTAAGCTTGTCGCATTCAAATGAAGGTGGTTTTCTACAATTATTATAGAATACTTTTAGTATTGTAATTTTGAAATTTGCGGCGTATATCAGAAAATGATAGGTCGGAAAATCTCTTTAAAAATGTTTTCCGACCTATCATTTTCTGATATACGCCGCAAATTTCAAAATTACAATGTGGTTAACCAATTTCTAATGCACTCCTTTACTGTTTTGCAAACATTATCGAGGCTCGTTTGAAAATCGTACTTGATTGCAAGCAGGATCACACCAATAATATTTTCTACGAAAAAAATAGTTTCAACACAATTACAAGATATTAGTATATACGTTTATGTTGCTGATTTCATTATTTTTCAATAATAAAAGCAATAAATTCGATAATTGCCTTGTTTACTACTTTGCGCATTTAATGTCACTCCAGTGCAACAATATTTCAATGGCGGCCACCTGTCAAACTTCCCTGATGTTGATATGTGTATTGTGATAACTCGTCTAATCATTCATGATATACTACCATTTGAGATGCAAGATTACACAGGATACATACTTTATCTTTGTGTGAACGATCTATTACTGCCAACACATATGAAACGTGATCAACGGTGAGATATTTGTATTTATTTTTCGCCGTCACCAGGACGTTTCGGACCAAGACGTTTCATATGCAAGCCAGCTGTGTCTTTCACAATAACACCAGAATACCACTTGGGACATTTTATGTGAGTTACCCCATGTTTTGGTCGGTCATTATGTGGCAGAGTAAATTGACCGACCTCAAACTTAGTATTGGCGTAAGAATACGTATTGAAATAATTTGCGACCGTTCATCAACAATGATATACCTGTAATGTATGATTATCAGCCAATCAGATTGCGTGATATTTATAGAGTGCATTAGAAAAACTATTGAAACGATCAGTAAACAGGACGTCAAAAACAAGAAATCAGCATACCGAATCCGCCGTATCCGCGCACGTTTATACCTGCTGGTACATGAACGTGCCGGTTTGTCTTTGTCGCTTTTCATTTTCATGTATTACTAAAGGACTCAAGCTCATCCGTCTATACATTCATTATTCAATGCCAACATGCTTCTAGTTTGTCAACTTGCAAACTGTTGTAAATGTTGGCGTATATTCCATGTGTACCGGGAGATACGTAGTTACTGTAACGTCGTTTTGACGTCGCTTTTACGTGACGTCACATTTGCTCAAACGACCTGAATAGTGGTGTTTTATCAAATGTAATATCTTAATGAATATTGCAGATATCATGATCAAATAAACAGCATTCAATTCATAAGACATATACCATTGTCATAGTAACAAAATGTCAATTTGACCAAACATTTCCCGAAGACATGTTTTCTCACGACGCGGCTCATATGTACACCACTAATCGATATGGATCCTGCCGACCACGACACAATGCTGACTGCTATGGTGGAGGGACAGCGCCTGACAAAGGATTGTGGGCAATCAATCACAGTTTTCACCAACGATCAGCAACTTTACAGAGTTGTAGTTGATGTTACCTGTGTGTATCCGCAGAAGTTCTCGCAGTTCATACCACGGTTGGGTGGGATGCACACATTGATGAGTTTTGTGGGATGCGTTGGACAGCTGATGGCGGACAGTGGTCTGTTGTGCTGTAATGAAGTCTGCGTTCGGGGGTGTCGCTCATATGCTCAGTGGAAAAAGTTCCCACAAAATATGAGGGCCCTTCGACTGAGGAGGTGCTTCGTCCAATCCTGCAGCAAGTGGAGACACACTGCCAGCTAATCGACACCCTGGAATCACAGTCACGTAAACGCCCAATCACGAAGTTATGGGTCCAGAACCTCGTGAAACCAGTCTTCATTATGATGGTATTTGTCAGGGCTGAGCGTGAAGGAGACTGGCCTTTGCATCTTTTGGCTATGTCAGAAATTATACCTTACTTCTTCGCAGCCGGGCACCAGAACTATGCGAGATATGGCCTCTACTACCTTGAATCGATGGAAGGCTCATGGAAATATCCTTGACCGGTTCATGATGGGAGAACACGTGATGCGGCACAAGAAAGGATTATGGAACGGCATATGGTCTGATATGTGTATAGAGTTCACCTTCATGCGCTACGGACATGGATTACATGGTATCATTGGAATTACGTTACAGCCGTCAACACTGAAAAAATGGGCATACAGCATGCATACCTGCAGTCGATTGACAAGTGGAAGTCTCCTGCAGACTGGGTATCCAACCGGATGTTACTGTCATTGATAGGTCCGCAATTCTCTGGATACTGCATTGGCCCAATAGGGGAACTGTACCTGCTTTTTTCGATAATTTCACAGGTTACATCTTGGCGAAGAACAAGACATCTGATATATATGTGGTGTTTGAAAGGTACCATGACTTCAGCATCAAGAGTGGGACACGGTTTGCTAGAGCTGGAAAGCATGCAAGCAGACGTCATATGCTATCCATGAACACTCCACTGCCGCCGCAGAATGTGGTCTTAACTGTGACGGAAAATAAACTTATTGACCTGATATGCCAACAGTTGACAGAGGCTGGACGAGGAAGTAAGAGCAAACACAGACTTGTCATTACAGGTGCCGATCCTACACCAGTAGAAATACACCACGGAATTCAACTGCCACGCAGGGACCTTCTCAACACACAAGAAGAGGCCGACGTCATTATAATACACCAAGTTGCTCAGGTTGCTGAAGCTGGATCCCAGTGTATTAACGTTATCTCTGACGATACGGATGTGTTTGTTCTCCTTATGTACCACTTTTCGGAACTCAACATGCATGGTCGATTAACCATGGAGGCAACCAGTGCAGGACGTGCATTGGTTGATATTGGCGCTACAGTAGAAAAACACAAAGACATCGTGAAATATTTACCAGCTGTACATGCCCTTACTGGCTGCGACACAGTGGCACAGTTGTGGGGTAGGGGAAAGGGAACTGCTAAAAAGACACTGGTTGCGGGCCGAGTTCTGCACTCACTTGGTGAAGAGAATGCCGCCATTACTGACGTGATTAACGAAGCAACTGAATTTATCGTCGCATGCTATGGCAGCAAGAAAACGACTCGCATGTCTGATGTTCGGCAAAGATGGTGAAACCAAAGCTCACGAAAACACCTGATCTGAAAGCTCTGCCACCGACCACAGAGTCATTTGAGCAAAATGTACGGCGTGCACATATCCAGACAGCAATATGGAAGTATGCAGCCAATTCAACACCACCATCCTTGGATCCAACCCAGTGTGGATGGACACGTGATGAAGTATCGAAATCACTTATTCCCATTATGCTGCCACCAAATGTCCCACTCGCCACTCCTCAGGTCCTGGAGATGATTCGATGTGGATGTTCCTCGCAGAGACCATGTTATACTGCGCTATGCCGCTGTACAGCTGCCAAATTATCGTGCACCATGTTCTGCACATGCCGGGAGCCGGGGAGAAACTGTTTGTCAAAACGATCGTACAAAAACAGCTGCTGCCTATGCTGAAGATGATGATTCTGATCATGATACTGAGTGAGATCAGAAGCACTACATACATACATACCTAAATTCAGTTGGTTTGGCATATATCATTGAAAATACCTCGTTTTGCAATGCTGACTAGTAACCATGATGTTCCAAACAGTCTGCGTGTATGTCTACGTGACATATGTACATTGACATTGTGAAGAGTGTAGAAATGTGTGATTTCACGAGACTCATGTTGAAGTATCATGCAAGTGTGTGCTAAATTGTGACTACTGCAAATTTGGCACATTTCGCATGCATCCTGTACGTATCTAACTGAGAAAAGTATCCAACAACAGTACATCCTTTGGTATAAAAGTAAGGATTTGCAATTCACTATGATATGATGGTTTACGTCTCAGATGTTTTAGCTGTAGCAATATGAGAAACAGATTAGCAAATTTTGAAAACTTTTGGCGGCCATCTTGGATTTATGTATGTACGGCAATAAACATGTGTGTTGCATACATTGTTTCACACGTTGGTGTGTGCCACACACCGTGAAGTAAAACGCATACAATTATATAATTATGTATGTCAATGATAGGCGACATACTTTTATTCTTTTGTTAGACAATATTGATTTTTCACGGCCATCTTGACAATATATAGCTGAGACAATGTTGAAAAGAGTCGAAAATGTTCCTAAACAAATCCACGGGTCCGAAAACCTGATTATACCAATGTATTATCTCCGACAAATAGCACTTGGAGCAATTAAATAAAAATAAATATTAAACTGGCGGCCATCTTGGATTTATGCAGATTATTAAAAATGCTCAAGGGTGCTGGAGTGGCACCCGGCGGAATATTTAATAGTATTGGTTGGTAATCACGAAAATGCAATAAAACTTCGTGCGGACCCTAATGCACGCTTTTCTTACTGACGCCCGGACTATAAGGGTATAAATTGACACACCTTTTCCACAATAAGCCTCACTTACGAATTAAATTTACACCATCTCAAATACCGGTATTTAGCACTATAATTCAGTACACATGTGGACTATTAATAAAAACATTCTCTCCGAAAGTGCCATCTATAGCTCACCTGAGCTGAAGGCACAAGTAAACTACCGTTACAGCTTTTTTAACACCACTTTTAAGAAATGTCTTCCGTACCACTAGCCCGATGTTCGACAAAACTTCATATGAAATGGTTAATCCTTTTCAAATTTGTTAACATGAAGGTCGTTTGCCTAATCCAATAAGATGGCTGCCATTGAAAAGTTTATTCAAATTCTCACAAACCACCAGGCTGATTCCGACGAACCTTTGTCACAGGAACTCAAGGTTGATTTTATATGTTGAAATATACAGTCTGCCTAATGCTGGTTTTATATGAGATCATGTATACAGTGCACTCAAGGTTGATTTTATGTACGAAATATAGTCTGCCTAATGATGGTTTTATATATATGAAATATACAGTCTGCCTAAGGCTGGTATTATATGATAAAATATATACAGTGAACTCAAGGTTGATTTTATGTGTGAAATATATAGACAGTCTGCCTAATGCTGGTTTTATATATATGAAATATACAGTCTGCCTAATGCTGGTTTTATATATATGAAATATATAGTCTGCCTAATGCTGGTTTTATATGACAGTATGTATACAGTGAACTCAAGGTTGATTTTATGTATGAAATATACAGTCTGCCTAATGCTGGTTTCATATGATATTATGTATACAGTGAACTCAATGTTGATTTTATGTATGAACTATACAGTCTGCCTAGCTGGTTTTATATATATGAAATATACAGTCTGCCTAATGCTGGTTATATATATATGAAATATACAGTCTGCCTAATGCTGGTTTTATATGATATTATGTATACAGTGAACTCAATGTTGATTTTATGTATGAAATATACAGTCTGCCTAGCTGGTTTTTATATATATGATGATACAGTTCTGCCCTAATGCTGGTTATATATATATGAAATACAGTCTGCCTAAATTGCTGTTTTATATGATATTATGTATACAGGGAACTCAATGTTGATTTTATGTGTGAAATATACAGTCTGCCTAATGCTGGTTTCATATATATGAAATATACAGTCTGCCTAATGCTGGGTTTTATATGATATTATGTATACAGTGAACTCAAGGTTGATTTCATGTATGAAATATACAGTCTGCCTAATGCTGGTTATATATATATATGAAATATACAGTCTGCCTAATGCTGGTTTTATATAATATTATGTATACAGTGAACTCAAGGTTCATTTCATGTATGAAATATACAGTCTGCCTAATGCTGGTTTTATATAATTATATGAAATATATAGTCTGCATAATGCTGGTTTTATATGATATTATGTATACAGTGAACTCAAGGTTGATTTCATGTATATACAGTCTTAGCCTAATGCAGGTTTTATATATGGAAATAAATATAGTCTGCCTAATGCTGGTTTTATATGATATTATGTATACAAGTGAACTCAAGGTGGATTGATTATGTATGAAATATACAGTCTGCCTAATGCTAGTTATATATATATGAAATATACAGTTGGCCTAATGCTGGTTTTATATGATATTATGTATACAGTGAACTCAATGTTGATTTTATGTGTGAAATATACAGTCTGCCTAATGCTGGTTTCATATATATGAAATATAAAGTCTGCCTAATGCTGGTTTTATTTTATGAGATCAATGTATACATGTCACTCAAGTTGATATTATGTATGAAATATACAGTCTGCCTAATGCTGGTTTTATATATATGAAATATATAGTCTGCCTAATGCTGGTTTTATATGATATTATGTATACAGTGAACTCAAGGTTGATTTCATGTATGAAATATACAGTCTGCCTAATGCTGGTTTTATATATATGAAATAACAATATCTGCCTAATGCTGGTTTTATATGATAGTATATATACAGTGAACTCAAGGTTGATATTATGTATGAAATATACAGTCTGCCTAATGCTGGTTTCATATATATGAAATATACAGTCTGCCTAATGCTGGTGTTATATGATATTATGTATACAATGAACTCAATGGTTGATATTATGTATGAAATATACAGTCTGCCTAATGATGGTTTTATATATATGAAATATACAGTCTGCCTAATGCTTGTTTTATATGATAATAAGTATACAGTGAAACTCAATGTTGATTTTATGTTGTGAAATATACAGTCCTGTCTAATGCTGGTTTCATATATATGAAATATACAGTCTGCCTAATGCTGGTTTTATATGATATTATGTATACAGTGAACTCAAGGTTGATTTCATGTATGAAATATACATCTGCCTAATGCTGATATTTTATATATACTGTCTGCCTAATGCTGGTTTTATATGATATTATGTATACAGGGAACTCAATGTTGATTTTATGTGTGAAATATACAGTCTGCCTAATGCTGGTTTCATATATATGAAATATACAGTCTGCCTAATGCTGGTTTTATTTGATATTATGTATACAGTGAACTCAAGGTTGATATTTTTTGTCGTACGAAGTTTAGTGAAACGGGCCCCAGAATCGTAATCCTGGTAAGATTAACGCAGGCCGTTGTGTAGTTCATTACGCAAACATTGTATTAGCGAACATACCTCACTATACCCCCAGTTACCTATGTAAACAGGGATATGATGAGGTGCCCGCGCAATAGGTAATGCGGTCAAATAGGTCACGATGCAGTGACTATTTTCGATCAATAACTTATGTTGTAAGCGATTGTAATGTGTATTTTCAATATTTATTATTATAAAAATGTATCCCATTATCGATACCCCTTTAAGTATATTTGTATTTTTTAAATGTATTGATGTTCTCATGAAGCGCATGCATATAAGTATTAATTAATCCAGTTTATATTGAGGCAAATCACACAGCCTTAAAACATAGTGCTGGAGTATAAACCATAGTATCGTATATTATTCATAAGTATATCACTATTAAACATTAATTACAATATGAACAGAACAGAACAGAACATACTCTTTATTTCGCAAAATCTCAGACCACGCAGTGGTACATGAGTGCATAAAGGTACATGTACAAGCATATCTTGTATTGTCAACAACAACAAGACGGACGGCATGAATACATATAAATATGGTGAACAACCGATTTGATAAGAATATGTATGTATGATAGTGGTTGACAAAGCTGGTATATACTCAATACTGGTCGATAAGCATGCAATTAAATACAACTATCTGAGCACGTACCAAGTTCTCATAGACGTCTCTCGCAAGTAATGGATTATGGGTGAGGGTGAGATTGTGTGTTTGAGCGAGTTTGTTGGGAGAAATGTATACACCTTTGTGGCATGGTAACGGGAAACATGGAATTTTAAACGGCAGATTCAGTGTATTTTACACAAGGACAGTTTTTTACAGGCTTACGTTTCTTTCTTCAAGATCGGTTCGCTTGATTTCTATAATCAAGCTAATCCCAAAATTGTTTGTACTGATTCTTTAATTGTTGTTAATGGTAGGAAGACCATGGGGCCCACCCTCACCCCATGCGGTTCGAAAACGCTCGAAAGAGTGTGATGGACATGGTAGGTCCCCTGTACGTAGGGGGAGGTTGTACATGATAAGTGGTTACAATGTGAACAAGCAAGTTGAATATGAATTTGATACCGGCATACAGACACAACATAATTCCTTACAGTATACCTAATGGACCTAAACCATGGCTATAAAATATCATTTGTTTTCAATTTTGGAAATACTGTTTTTTAAAGGTAAGTATAAGTGATTTACATTGCATGTACATGTATTATACAATTTATTTTTTAATGCTTACTATGACATTACTCAGTATTGAAAAACAGCATAATTTCAAGCAATAAAATAGGCCTTAACCGTTTTATTTTAAAACTTAGTTCTGACTTTGCTGGTAAAGAGTTCGTTTATTTTAGATCACAATTTGGACGTATATTTAATAAAAATATTTCTTTAGAGAAATTTTCTATTACGAGAATTCTAACAAAAGAACGGACAAGACGTTAAAATATAGTGAAATTCATCTCTCCCAAAGTCCACTTAGTATTACATAAATTACATTTACCGATCTTGAGGTGGTTCTATTTTACCTGACCAATCTTCCCTGTTTCTATTGGCAATTTATGGTTAGCTGTTCTATAACGAAACCATGTTTAAACACATCGATGTCTGTAAAGATACTAAAATATGGCTCTATGTTTGTGTTATCCTTGAACAAAGTGGTAGAGTTTTCCTTGTTAGACTCCCGATGTTTGGGAATGCCATCCTGTTGTATTAAACGTGGTCGATTAACTTGTTTTTAACTGCACATGTAATTGGTTGACATCATGCCATTTCGTAAGTGGTTGGAAAAATCCTGTGTCATTTAATATTTGCTTGATACATGTCCAGCCACTTGATAAATTTACAGTTTATTTAAATGGGACCAGTGTACTCCAGTATTATGTATGATAGTTTTAATTATGGTTACCATTTAAAAGATTTCTTTTATTCCAAAATCCTATTCATTCGTGTTTTTTATTATAATGGGATATTGGGATATCGGCCTAGCTCCGCATACAAAAACTATAAAGGTATTAAAGGTTAATTTGCGACTTTTTGGTTTATTCTTCGAAGGAACTCAGTTTGTATGCGTTCTAGAAAAGTTGTTATATTTTCCGAAGCCCCAAACTTCACACCCGTGATGTTAGTTTAAAATTGGAACCACGGTTTTAAGGTCAAACAAGTTTAAGTTGCAAATCAAATCAATGGGCAGAATCAAGGATTATTTATACGTGGTATAATTACGCAAATGTGTGGTTTCCTTTCTTCCTGGCTTAAGAAAAGTTACGATGTGTTTACCGTGAGTGGTTTGAGAAAACTACCACTCTGGAAAAGTAAACAAAACCCCTAGATATTTGTTATTCATTAACTATATCTAGTGTTATTTTATTACCTAATGTTTAAATTCATATTTGTTATTAATTTGTTTGTTCCAAAAAAAAACAAACCCGAAAAAAAAAAAAAAAAAAAAAAAATTATTTTACTTCTTTCGTCTTACTTATATTTACTTTTAGTTTCCATGTAATCACAATACACTTGGAAGACGTTTTAGACATTTTGAAAACTGCTTGGCATCCTCAGCAATTAATAATACGTTATTCGTCAAGCCATAAAAGCAGGACTAGGTAGTTTAATTAAAAATAAAAGATTCCATCGGTTTTCAATAGTTGGATTTTCAATTACGTCAATTATTATTTGCAAGTTAGAAACCGTTTCTAGATTCATTCAAGAATAAAGCAAACAGTATTGGCGATAAAACACTTTTACCTTGTCTCACTCCACAAAAGCTTGGGAAAAGTTGAGATTACTTCATTATTGCTTGGAAACGCACACGATTTAAATGTCATCATTACATGTTGGTAAACAACTCTAAAAAAAACCGAACCATTTACGCTACTGATGTAATAATTTTACGCCATAAAACCAATCCTCCATACGGAGTCAAATGCTTGTGAAAAATCGATAAAAGAGCAACAACAGTTTTTTTATTCTGTTTGCGGATTATTCTTATTAATTAAAGAGAGTAAAACCAAAATAATGATTAACCAGTTGTGGAGTATCCCTTTCTGGCAAGCCAGCCCTGGTTATTTGATAAAAATTTCATTATGTTCAACAACAAAAATCGTTTTAAAACGCTTGTTTAATAGTGAGGTAAAACAATTAATTTTTCCTTAGACAGCTAAGGATTTGTGATTGGTCCTTAGTGGTTAGCTGTGGAATCCTTCTCGCGTCCACCTTTATTTTTTGTATATGGGTTTAATTGTACCAATGTTGCATCCTGTATCAGGTAATAATGCCCTGTTGGCCTGTTGTAAATACAGTGTTGAAAAAGTAAAAACATAAATAGGAATCATTTGTTCTGGTTGTAGATTTTTTATAATTCGTTTAGGAATGTTATCAATTACCATTGAGCCTTTGCGTTTTTCCAGAGGGTTAACCGATTAACAATTAATAATTTCGTCCTCGGTGATATGTCTATATTTAATATTTCGTTCTCATAGCTTATATTAAAGGTTAGCGAAGGGGTCATTTCATCCTTTCACAGTCATTAGCAGGGCTAGCAGAGTTAATATTTTTAAAAAGTATTCATATTAAAATCATTTAGTTTTTAGGGGACTTATTATTTCCTTTACCTTTTGAATTTGTTTCAGCAGTTTTTCCCAGTATTTTTGACTTTTGGCTTAACTTTTCTGGTAACCGTTCTGATATCCGTTTTGGGTTTTCTTGTTTCAAACATTTTGGATAATGCTTATTCAATTCATTTTTTTGTAGTTTTTACTCTGTATTCCTGTAAAGTTCGTCTTTTGCTGGTTGTAAGTTTTGTTTAATCTGATATATTGTTTTCTTAGCTGGTGATATAAACACTCTCGCCATTGCCGACATTGACGTCCAAAACCATGGTTTTATTGATTAACCATGATGAATATGTTATTATCTATTATTGCATTTTAGAAGCTTCTAAAGGTTTTTTTTTTCAGGTCAGAATGCGTCAAATATTGAAGAGATAGTATCCCCAGTTATATCATTTATTTTTTGTTTGGATTGGTATCTGATTGACAGTCTGGTTAATTTATCGTAGTAATCTAGTAATTTCAGAATTTGATATATTATTTTGGTACGAATTTCAAAACTTTTATACCTTCATTCCAAAACGTTTGTTTTGACTATTTACGGTTATTTGGTTGGAGAGGGTTTCTGTGTTGGACTAGGGCGGATGTAGGGCTTTGGAAAGATAAGCACATGGATTAAAAGAGGAGTGTCCGGTCCGACATCAGGGCATCTGTCTCTTAAAACGGAACAAAACCGTTAATTAAGCTCAATGGCTAATTAATTGAGTTAAGGTTAAGGTAATAGTCTATTACAAAGATGGTATTTCCTAAATGTTAAGTTTTACAACCCAACCGTTTATCTGTACCAATCCGTCCAGTTTTATTATAAATAAATTATTGTTTTTGCATATGTCCAATCAACCTGTGACCATGCGGAGTTCACAAATTTATCACCCGACTTAAAAATAAAAAACAAATTTTGTTATATTTACACATTACTTTAGTACTAATCCAAGTGGGGTTTACACAGTCAAAGAAATCTATCGTATCATCATCGGAACTACCAAAATGATCAGACAAAAATTGGAATCGGATGAAAAGTATTAATCCGTCAATCAGTACAACACCTGTTCTACTGTTTGCAATCACCCAGTTATAATGACATTGTTATATGAGCTAACCACATACTGGTTATTTCCCATCTCTAACTCCCATCATTTCATCAT
Organism: Conchocele bisecta; assembly: GCA_029237695.1. NCBI lineage: Eukaryota > Metazoa > Mollusca > Bivalvia > Lucinida > Thyasiridae > Conchocele > Conchocele bisecta. The sequence goes on along the minus strand of CM055268.1, from coordinate 101,265,443 downwards.
CATTGAAAAAAACGGCGTACTGACTCGGGGGAATATAAATTTGTACCTATTTATAATTCATAACCTTTTATTCGTATAATGACTTACTTAATTTTAAACCCATAAAAATCAAAACATATTCCGAAATCTGTGTGGTATTTTGTATCAATATGCATTGGATACGTTTGTTATTTAACAAATAATACACCAATTACCCGCCAGATTTACGGAGACATTTCTGTGGTTTTCTGGGTTTTAGAGATTGAATGTATAGTTAGGTATGGAAATAACATCAAATACGTCAATTTCGTTTTCAGTTACACATAATAAATCATAATTTTGTAAATGTATACAAAAAACTCCGGATATTGGCATCGTGTTTCTTAAGGCCGCCACACAGTTTTAAAGTTCCTACATTCAACAATTTCTCCCCGTAATCCCTAGTCAGTTTGTGTGGACTGTGAGATTAGGGGGACTGTCACAAATTAATTTCACGCCTCAGGTCAATATGGTTCCCGACTCCCGCTGATCCTTAGCCACTGGGTGAATACTGGCTGATGGTGACCGACTATCGCACGCAAGCGCTCGGTGTGGCGCGATACCGATCTCGCTTTGTGTTCCCGGTTTATTGACGTTCATGGACGGCCGCGTTGACGTCAGGCTGTGGAATCTTTCGACGTTCGGAGTGTAATGAGGGGGGCTGACGATTTGAAAATGGATTGTTGGGTTAGGGAATTGGTTGGTCGCTTAAATAAGGTCTGTTATCCTGGCGGCTACCTGTGTTGCTGTGGTCACTCGGGCCCAGAACATGGACACTTGAAATTGGTAGCGGAGGAGGCCGCACGGACGTAGGCGGGCCACTCGTTCTGCACGGGAATACTATTGATGGTCGCTAGCATATGTGAAGGTGCCGTTCGGGATTTATCGATGGTTGTGGAATTGGAGGGCGAGTGGATAGTAAATTTAGGTCACGTGAAGATAAACTTCTCACTGCGGGGCGCGTGTGGGGATACTGGTGGGTACACTAGGTAATATTTGACACACATATGGTGGGAAAGACGGAGTGGTCTGTCCGTTTGGAGTGGCTACACTGCTGGGCTGAATTGAGGATCGGGCTGTCATATTTAATGGGGGTCTCCGTCATCGGATTACGTTGGAGGGGATGGCGGCTACTTTGACGGAGTTGGTCTTGGGGACTCTCTATGGGGTGTCCGTATGGTCTGAATTGTATGATGCGGGGCACTAGAGGGGACGGAGGTTTCGTCAAGGCAAATGTAGTGGGTATTGTAGCATCACGGATGCCATTCAAGACATCGATACCAGTCCGGAAATTCATCATGGATGGACGGTGGTTTTGTTGACGGACGAGTTTTGCGGGATACTGGATGGAGGAACCCTCGCACCAACCCCCTTATTTAGGGATTTCTCCTCCTTGAATTTGGGCCATTAACCTTCTAACGGAGGCCGTCAACAAATCTCTTTAGGGAAATCCAAAGGTCGAACGACAACGACGGGTTCCCCTTAGTCGCCCAGCCCCACGTTGCCTTCATTATAGTCTCCGTGTCGGCTAAAATCACGAACGCCGAACTTTAATAATTCACGTTTAAAATACATCTGTTTATTGGGGGAACCCGAAGGGATGTGCACGTTCAACAAAGTAACATGTTATAACCATCTAGATTGAGTTTTCATTTTTTAGGAACTATCCTCACAATGGTCAAAGCAGTTATCTCCCACCTTTGCATGGGCAATATTTTGAATTGAATATGGAATTATTTGCGTCTACTACCACGCTTCCAATTGGCTATCGACTTGTATGCCAAAAGAACACATCATTTGGTCAATGGTTTTGTATTGGTAGTCTTCATTATGTTTGAGACATCTTGATCGTGTACGTTGTAAATACATTTGAATATTGTCCATACCTTTGTTTTGTTATTAATTTGCCGTTTCCTTGATTTTTTCTTGCAAGATCATTGTAAAATCAATGTAAACTTGGTCATTCCAATACTTTGTGTTTACAAAAGTCCGCGGCTGTTTGACAGGTGTTGTAATTAATTGTTTGTCCCTACGTCTTTATTTGGTACCGAAAGTGAAATCGCCCTCCGTGCACCCCCTCCATGGTAAGCTTCTAATGGCGCCGAAAATTGTTGTTGGGTCAACATTCAACACCGAATAGTCCAATCGCGATTATCCATGTTAATTTGATTTACACCAATTTACACACGATATTTATGTATCACTTTTATGATAACTTTATGTACCAATATATGAAACTTTGATAAGTCCAGATTCGTAGTATATTAGCACAAAATGTGGAAAATGTTCCAGTAGCGAGAATAAATTACAGTGCGCTGTCTCCCCGATTGTTGTTGTTCGTCCTAAATATGTTGACACATTATGTATGCATATTATTTAAAACAGTTAGATGCTAACCGCTGTTTCGCATATGGATAATTATTATAACAAAACAAGTTTTTTAATTTTTTTTATTTCGTCCGCGTCAACGGAATTTTTTGGCACAACAAAGCGCCCATTATGTTTTCCAGTTCATATTTTGACCTGTGCATATGAACAGGGACTAATGTTTAAACAACGCTCCCGATTCCGTCCTATTTCAAATAAGGATGTTCAGACTTACTACAATTAAATAATTGCTGCTAAATTAAGTGTTTAAACGGCTTGTCTGGAACATGGTCATGTCACTAAAAAGGAAAGAAACCACAGTCGTTAATTAATTTAAAAATAAGATTTACCCGAGGACCTCAAGTGGGGGGCCGCCATTAAATCCACGTGTAAACAAGAGACCGTAGTGATCCCATTTCCCTGAGTAGCCCGAATGCTTAGTGGAAACGGATGTGATAATTTTCAATGATATTATTATTTCCCCAATAATTGGAAACGGTTTGAATAATTTCTCGGGTTAAAAAACTACGAAAGATCATTACAAACAATAACGATGTATATTTAACATTGGATACTGGCGTAAACGGTATTAATTACACCCCCACTCCCCCATTCCGGAATAGTCCTGCATTGTCGTCGATAGCTGATTTTAACGTATACTGATATGGTCTTAATTTTATTGTCAACTTTCAAGCCATTTACAGTAAATATATGGCTAATTTTGGAAATTAAATAACGGCAAATTACGATGAACGTCTGCTTCTTGCAAATTACTGTCAACCCTTGCGGGACGTTAATTTAAGGAAATCGATTATATTTTAAGGCTACATCTGTGACTAATTACGAATTTATTTATGGTCTTTGGCTACACCCGACACATTACACAGATCTAGTTGTAAATACACGTCGCTTTGTGTGGGGGAAAAATCGATAATGCGTCGTTGTGTGTGACGCGGTGTTTATCTGATGACACCACACAGCTGTGACCCTTAGGCAATGTTTTGAAATTGACCTGTCGTTTTGATGTGTGCCGCAACACCTCACTGTCGGAGACAACATGACAATTAACGATATACTCTCGATTATACACAGATCTATTAGAACGGCTGGTTATTTATAAAAGTAAAGAGTCAGTTTCAGTACACCTTCGCCGATATTGTTTTTAGAAAATCAGTAATATTTTCCGTAAATGGTGTTGAAAAGTTGACAAAAATTCTATCACCGTATGTGCCGATATTGTTTTAAAAAATCAGTATTTTTTTTCCGTAAATGGTGTTGAGAAAATTGACAAAATATATAGCCGCATTTCTCCGATATTCGTTTAGAAAATCACCAATATTTTCTGTAAATGGTGTTGACACAAAATGCAGCGTTCACGCGGAATTCAAATAAAATAAAAAATAATAATTTAATAAATAGACGCCGATGGCTACTGTGTTTGCGGCCAGTGAATTCCGGTCGTGGTAGCCACAGGCGCAGTTCGAACAGTGTTGTGAGCAGATGGAGGACAATAATTATTTCAAATTCATAAAAAAAATGTTTGCTGTCCGAAAATTAATTAATTGTGACAACCAAAAAAAAAAGATTTTGGGACAGTAAAACATTATATGGTATAGAAATTACCTCAAACTTAAAAAAACAGTAACAAACTGTCTGTGTATATATTACTTAAAGACAGACACTTTCATTGTTGGTAAGTTTCTATCAATTTATAGGTATTTTTTATTAAAATCATAAAATTGTGAAAATATTAAAATCACAAAAATAATATATATGGAGAAAAAAATATATACCACGTCGAGGTTTGAACACCCGACCCTTTCGGGAATCTGTAATTAAATCATTGAAGTCGGCGACCTTAACCTCACGACTATTGCGCCATTTACGACAATCAAAGTTATACAGAAGTGCTATCAGTATTACGCAACCATTTGAACGTAATAATTATTAAATTATTTGCAACTCCATCTACAACGATACCGTTACAGAGATACGCTATTGAAACAACATGTATTAGTACCCATAACATAACAAAGTGATGTATCATTATATATCACAGGAGATAGCTTAAAACTATATATACTAATCATAAACAGAACAATCCGCTTGGCTCGTATGAAAATAGTTCGCGTGATATTGATTATCTCCCTTGCCGAAAGTAGTTCAGTGATTTATTAATTCCAAATAAGACGTGTTTGCGTAATGTTTTTCTGATTGGCAGTTTTATATTTCACATGTTGCTTCGCATGTATGCTTCACATATATCGGATTTAGTACAAAATCCATTGACTCGGCCTTAAATGACCTTAGCTTTTGATAGGCCGTTAAAACCTAACAAACAAACAAACAAACAAAAATATGTAGGTAGTACGGGGCGCCAAGTGGGACATGGCTCAATTTTGTCAACAAAATTCATTTTTTTTACCAATAAACTTGACAAAAACAAAACAAAATTAAATATATACTGATTTTGTCAAAAAAATCACCTTTGTGCCGCAAAACTCAATTATGTGTCACAAAATTCACTTTTGTGCCACAAAACTCAATTCTGGGTCACAAAACTCAATTCTGTGTCACAAAATTCAATTTTGTGTCACAAAATTCAATTCTGTGTCGCAAAATTCAATTCTGCATACGTTTCGTATACGTATTTGCATACGTTTCGATTCTGTTGCCCAAATATGGCACACGCATGTAAGAAGGACTACCATTGGTCAGATACAGTATGACAAAAATGTGGCCTGAATAATATGTATAAATATATCAGCCACAAACATGATGGAACTTGGATGGAAAATAACATTTTGTGAATTGGTTGCCATGACAACCGTTTATTGTGATTATGTATTGACTATGTACATACATTTAATAACGCTATCCCAATGTTGGTTACTTGAAATAAACGATGCTATAGTTAAAATGTTTATATAAACTAGTTGTTATTTGCCGCCCTGGCATCCGCATACATGATTAGTCACAATAAGATTCTTGGATAGAACTCAGAGGTATATATTTTGTAATCATAATATAACCAAAATAACTGTCCAATAGAAGTATAAATATCAGGGCAGGCTGCATTAACGGCACTGCAGCGCTGCCAGATTTTCTTTTAGTGATATGCACCAAGAAGGACAATCATTACCTGATTTTCATTGTCTGACCCCCCCCACCAACCCTTAAAAAAAGGGCCAAATAACCCGCAACGTGCCCCCCCCCCCCCCCCCCCCCCCCTGACTAGTCAAAAATCCGGGCCTGCAGATTCAAATTGGCTAGCTACGCCTAATATTGATATTTTAGTTTATATTTTCGCATTGATTATCTGTCAAGTGTACTCCACCATTCTATAAAATGGACTAAGACCGATCTCAACAATACCGTAGAGACCCCCCCCCCACCCCCCACCCCCCTAGCATACTCGCACCAACGGTGCTCGAAGTAGTCAACCGGGCCTGCAGATTCAAATTGGCTAGCTACGCCCCTGAATATTGATATATTGGGTATTTTCGCATTGAAATATAAATCTGCAGTTGTACTCCACCAAACTATTTAAAATGGCTAAACCGATCCCTCCCCCCCCCCCCCCCCCCCCCCCCCCTCACGTAAGTGAGTATTGGCGTAAAAGGGAGAAAAAAGACACCTCCATGGAAGACGAATGAGTACCCCCCCCCCCACCCCCCAAAACCCCCCCTAGCATATCGCACCAACGGTGCTCCGAAGTAGCAACCGGGCCTGCATCAAATGGCAAGCTACGCTGAACATTGATATATTGGGTTATATTTTCGCATTGAAATATTTAAATCTGCAGTGTACTCCACCACTAGTAAAATGGACTAAGACCGATCTCAAACCAATCAACTAGAGATGACAGACACATTACGCAAACTAATTTTTGTGGACAAAACTGACTTTTGTGGACAAAACTGAATTCTGTCCTACAAAACTGAATTTTGTTCACAAAACTCAATTCTGTCTTACAAAATTGAATCCTTTATAACAAAAATGAATTTTGTATATCAGAGTTTTACATAATTGCATTTTGTGATTTTTAGTGTTACAAAACTCAATTTTGTCTGGACAAAATTGGTTTTGTACACATAATTAACCTGTCCTGCATGGCGCCCCGTAGGTAGACCATGCACATTTATGTTCTTCAGAAAACCATCGAAGAATGTTGTCCTCCCAAAAATATTAAATCGTAATTACACATAAAACATCCATTTCCAAACCAATGTTTATGTTTTCAGATATTTTAATATAAGGTCATATGATCAGCTAGTCGTTATACTTGTACATTTCAATAGTAATTTATCTTGAGTTGCCATTGTGACCTGAGTAAATAAACGAATAATGAACGAATAATCATGACCATATGCTGTTTGTACACACTTCCTCCCCATAGTGAGTTACGTACCGTGACATAAATACACTTGGACGCCGGAGTATGTCAATACTCGGCCAATGGAATATTATTGATGTATGACTTTAACTCAGAAATGGGCCTCGTGGATTTTTCCACGTAGTTCCATGTATATCAGCAGTATAGATCAAGGTCAGCGTGTGCATCCGCGGAGTGTAATCAAGATCTACACTGCTCGCCATTCGATCAATCGCCGCTTCAAATACTACAGAGTTCGTTTTCAGGCTACACGAGTGACTGTGCTATTTGACCAGGAGCTGGGGCCCGTTTCACTAAACTTCGTACAACTAAAATGTTCGTAAGTGCCAAAATTATGATAGTCTGTAAACTTCACATCAACAATGTTTTCTCGTAAAAAATTGTTGGATTCACATTTATTGAGCATAGGCTGCATATGCAGCCTATGCTCTATAAATGAAAATCCATCAATTGAAATTGCCAGACGATCCTAAATTTGCACTTACGAATATTTTAGTCTTACGAAGTTTAGTGAAACGGGCCTCTGGATTGGTCACATACGCCCCAATTTCTCCAGTCACAGTCACAATTATGATAATGCTTTACACATTATAATTGAACCGGAATGTCAGTGTGAATGCTATTTATGTAATCAGATACACCTTCATTCAGGTCATAGGCGATGAGCGGGATACGGACAAAATCCCCCAGGACATATTCCCCCCCCCCATGAGTTTTGACACAGGAGGACAAAATCCCCCCGTCTAAAATGCAGGTAGGACACCACCCCCCCCCCCCCCCCGTCCAAAATCACAGGTAGGACATAATACCCCCATCAAAATTAAAAAACAATATGGTTTGGGACAGACATCAGTATACAAATGTACAAATGATACATACATATTCTTGTTTGACGTATATTGTGCAACTGAAAATACTTCATTAGATGTGCTTGTTTGATTGTGCAACTGAAAATACTTCATTAAATGTGCTTGATGTTTGATGTTTATTGTGCAAATAAAAGTACGGAATATGATTTACCTTGATTCTGGACGGGGGGGGCGGGGATTTTGTCCTACCTTGAATTTTGATGAGATGGATTATGTCCTACCTATGATTTTTAGACGGGGGTGGAGGGGGGGGGGGTGATTTTGTCCTCCAGTGTAAAAATGCAGGTAGGAAAACCCCCCCCCCCCCCCCCGTCCAAAATCACAGGTAGGATAATCCCCCTCATCAAAATTAAAAAAAACAATATGGTTTGGGACAGACATCAGTATACAAATGTACAAACGATACATACATATTCTTGTTTGACATTTATTGTGCAAATAAAAGTACGGAATATGATTTACATTGATTCTGGACGGGGGGGATTTTGTCCTACCTTGAATTTTTATGGGGTGGATTATGTCCTACCTATGATTTAGATGGGGGGGGTGATTTTGTCCTCCAGTGTCAAACATTCATGGGGGGGGGGATTATGTTCCGGGGTGGGGGGGGGGGTGGGGGGATTTTGTCATACACTCGCTATGAGCTCGTGTACATAATGCTATTTCGACAGTATATTATAAACGTATCATTTGAAGAAGCTTCCTAATCAAGGTGCATGATCACGTGGTTACAACAACAACAGCGTCGTCCACTCCAAAGTAAGTATTATTTGATATTTTACTTAATATGCAACGGATTTTTATGAAATATGGCGCAGCAAACGCGTCTTCATGAGCTGCAGTTGGTGGTCCAGGGAGTTTGGCACAGACATATGTCGTTTTTGCGAAGAATCGATTTCCGTGTCAGAGACACGGAAATCGATTCTTCCCAAAAACGACAGAAGTTTGGGCGAAAATGCAGAGGCCACCAATTGCAGCTTAACACCACGCGTTCGATGCGCCATATTTCATCAAAATCCGTTACGTAATAAGAACACTATAAAAGAATACGTACTTTGAATCAGATGGATTCTGGAAATTTCAGTTGTTGTTGTTAGTACTTTGCATATAACCATTCTGGGGCATACTTAACACAATGTACTTTGAGGTATTAACCCTTAGACCGCTACACACAACAACTGTCGCCTGCTGTTGCGTTTATATCTTGCCTTATTTCTCAGTAAAAGCATGGTTTGACAGCACTTCAGAATCATTTCCAATGGAAATGAAGTACTGTGAAAGCATGTTGTAAATTATTCTTAAGGGCTGTCAAAACATGTTTTTGATGATAAAAATGGAAAGTAGAAAATAAACAGCAGACGAAAAAAAAATAAGACACCGGTGTAAGGGTTAAAGTTCAATAACCATAGTTCAGACCACACAGATAATCAATTGAGAACTTACTTCAGGCTATCACAGTCAGTTTCTGTCGCGCCCGCTTACTGCTTCTAAATGTTTGCTATATGGTATATATATATATGTATATATGTATATATGGGCCGCGTTCTGTGAAAACCAGCCTTAATGACATTTTTTTTTATTTTCACTTTTTTACATTTTCTGATGCGGACACCTTTCAAAAACAATATTCTGAAAAGAAAATCTAATTATGTTTCATTGTTTTATCTCACTTTTTGTAGCACCATGTGAATCACGCTCGGAAAAAAACGTAACGTCATCGAGAAAATGACGTTATTGAAACGGCGACGTTTGTACAATGCAACTCAACAGCCTACAGTAGAAATGAGTGTTCATAAGGGTATTGAAAAGTGGTGCGGCCATACCGTCGAACGAGCAAAGTTCGTGATAATGCTAGGGGGTCCGGGGAACGGTTACATGAAACACCCAAATACAAGCAAATATAGTCTAAATACATAGAGGATATTCATATTTTTGCAACGAATATGACATATATGTTCATCGAGAGGTGTGAAATGTCCATATTTCACGAGTGCCGTCAGGCACGAATAAAATACCATTTATTTTTCTGAAAATTTCCAAATTGTATTACAGTGCAACCTCTCTACAACAGCCACCCATTGGGAAGACGCAAAACTGGCTGTTGTAGAGAGGTGGCTGTTGTAGGGAGGTTAATGCTGAATTAAATGTTGTTGTCTGCTGTTGGTTTATTTTATTCAATTATTAACATCAAAAACATGCTTTGACAGCATTTTAGAATAATTTCCAATGGAAATGGTTCTAAAGTGCTGCCAAACCATGTGTTTATTGAGAAAGAAAACAAAATGTAAAGCAACAGCAATGTTCGTGCTCAGCGGTCCAAGGGTTAAATATAGAGGAAATTGTTCATTTGGGATATAAAATAGCGGCTGTTACAGAGAGGGTGTTGTTGTAGAGAGGTGGCCGTTCGGGGAGGTTCGACTGTATGTTGATTTTCGAAACATTCGACAGGCGAAACAGTAAATTAAACGAATTAAGCCCTATGCCCAGTTCTCTATTCGTGACCATTTTTATCCAGAATACGTTTCCCAGTTAATGAGCCAACCGTTTACATTTTATGTGTGAGTCACAATTAGTAAAGCGTGCGGTTATAAATAGGACAACTTATTGCAATGACTCAACGATTTAAAGTGTCAAAATCCGACGTGACGTTGGTATTTAAGCGTAACTTTGCGACGTAATTTTCAGGCTTTCATGACGTTGTCATTATAGGCCGCGCTCTGTGAAAACCAGCCTTAATTACAACGTCATGAAAGGCTGAAAATGGCGTCGCAAAGTTACGCATACATTATTTCTGGTGTACTGGCTTCTAATAAGATTGAAAACTCGCATGTAAAGTGTGCGAAGCCATGTACACTGACTATATTTATTTTCTGTACATATCTCATTATCTGTTCTGATTTTGGTATTAACCTTCTATCCATGCACATGTAATATGGGATATGACCCTGTTAACCGACCTAAAATAACTGTAGCTGATGATATAGAGAATAGTAGGTTAGTCCCGTGAATGGGAAAACATATCTGGCAAGGCTCAGGAAACGGGATGGGCGAGGCTCTGCCGAGCACATCCCGTTTCCGTGCCGCGCCAGATATGTGTTTCCATTCACGGCACTAACCTACTATTCTATTTATCTATGTTTCACGGCACCGTGTTTCACGGCACATACGCACTGTGTTGACGGGATAAATATCTTTAGACAGGGCCATGATGAAAACACGTTTTAATCTTTTATAGTATCTTTTGAATTGTTATATCGTGGGAACGAATTGTTAATTCGAGGAAACGAATTGTTAAATTGATGAAACGAATTGTTATATCGTGGGAACGAATTGTTAATTCGAAGGAACGAATTGTTATTTTGTGGGAACGAATTAATACAAAAAATCCATGAGACACTGTGAGTAAGTTAAGAAATAAACTTACGCCACAATATGACGAAATATTTACATACCTCGGATTCCATTAAACGATTTCGTGTCCCCAGTTCGTTGTTCCTGTGATTTGACGAGTATCAATATACCTATTTGTACAAATTTGAGGTAAAATTGGCACAAAATGGGATATATTGATATTAACCGATATCTTTGTCGTCACCACGTTCCAATTTCAAGTTTAAAGTTTCGGAAATTCCTCCAAACATTAACATTGTTACATGTTCAACATCACAAGCCCTAACGAACTTGACTGTCTGTTTACATACAAACATTAACATTGTTACATGTTTCAACATCACAAGCCCTAACGAACTTTCCTGTCTGTTTACATACAAACATTAACATTGTTACATGTTCAACATCACAAGCCCTAACGAACTTTCCTGTCTGTTTACATACAAACATTAACATTGTTACATGTTCAACATCACAAGCCCTAACGAACTTGACTGTCTGTTTACATACAAACATTAACATTGTTACATGTTCAACATCACAAGCCCTAACGAACTTTCCTGTCTGTTTACATACAAACATTAACATTGTTACATGTTCAACATCACAAGCCCTAACGAACTTGACTGTCTGTTTACATACAAACATTAACATTGTTACATGTTCAACATCACAAGCCCTAACGAACTTGACTGTCTGTTTACATACAAACATTAACATTGTTACATGTTCAACATCACAAGCACTAACGAACTTTACTGTCTGTTTACATACAAACATTAACATTGTTACATGTTCAACATCACAAGCCCTAACGAACTTTCCTGTCTGTTTACATACACAACATAACATTGTTACATGTTCAACATCACAAGCCCTAACGAACTTGACTCTCTGTTTACATACAAACATTAACATTGTTACATGTTCAACATCACAAGCCCTTAACGAACTTGACTGTCGTTTTACATACAAACATTAACATTGTTACATGTTCAACATCACAAGCCCTAACGAACTTGACTGTCTGTTTACATACAAACATTAACATTGTTACATGTTCAACATCACAAGCCCTAACGAACTTGACTGTCTGTTTTACATACAAACATTAACATTGTTACATGTTCACATCACAAGCCCTAACGAACTTGACTGTCTGTTTACATACAAACATTAACATTGTTACATGTTCAACATCACAAGCCCTAACGAACTTGACTGTCTGTTTACATACAAACATTAACATTGTTACATGTTCAACATCACAAGCCCTAACGAACTTGACTGTCTGTTTACATACAAACATTAACATTGTTACATGTTCAACATCACAAGCCCTAACGAACTTTCCTGTCTGTTTACATACAAACATTAACATTGTTACATGTTCAACATCACAAGCCCTAACGAACTTGACTGTCTGTTTACATACAAACATTAACATTGTTACATGTTCAACATCACAAGCCCTAACGAACTTGACTGTCTGTTTACATACAAACATTAACATTGTTACATGTTCAACATCACAAGCCCTAACGAACTGACTGTCTGTTTACATACAAACATTAACATTGTTACATGTTCAACATCACAAGCCCTAACGAACTTGACTGTCTGTTTACATACAAACATTAACATTGTTACATGTTCAACATCACAAGCCCTAACGAACTTTCCTGTCTGTTTACATACAAACATTAACATTGTTACATGTTCAACATCACAAGCCCTAACGAACTTGACTGTCTGTTTCACGAAGTGGAGAAGCTGTGGGAGGAGTCAGAAAACGAAAACAAAATGGAAATTTACTCCGAAACCTGACTAGATAGCTTGGATATGATCTAAGAAAACAAAAGTTAAATTTTAAAAATCGGTCCAGTATTTCTAAAATTCATAAAAATTTCCCCATGTTAAATCCCCATAGACATCTTCGCTCCGCTACATTTAAAACTGATTTTACGTCTTGTTGTCATAAGTTCACGAGACGCAAAGCATATTACCGCCCACACACGCGCTCACTTCGTATCACACCGCCAATCACATGCTAGTATAGCGACTAGAAATCACGTTTAGGGGCGGAGCTTCGCGACTTGGATGGCAAACAACAAGTACGTTATAGTTCTCATATTAAATTTTTAGTAAATTAATTTCTCGCTCGATAGCGCTCGCTACGAAATTAATTCATTAAAAATTGAATATGTGAACTGTAATTTATACTTGTATAAATTTGAGGCAAAATTGGCACAAAATGGGATAAATTGATAATAACGGATGCCATTGTCGTCACCACATCCCAATTTCAACTTCAAAATTTCTGAAATTCCTCCAAACATTAAAATTGTTACATTTTCAACATCACAAGCCCTAACGAACGTTAAGTTAGTATGATGTTGGCGTTACTTTTTCGACTTACCTTTTAATGTCCAAACCATGCTGTGTTATAATGCATGAATTTCACGAATGTTTGTAACTTGACATATATTGAGTGTACGTGGTGATATCTAGTAAAGAAAAACACTAGACAAATCCGCATTTATTACATTAAAAGATGAACACGTTTGCGAACATCTTCGTTTAACTCACTGTGTCGTTTATCTCATTGTGCACTCTGTGAAAGAACATCCTTAAGTTTGTTTCTCACTAATATCTCACTGTACTGTTTCCCTCTGAAAAAATATCGTTCGTTTAGGTATTATAAGATCTCTCACTACGTTTTTTAACATTTACGCTATTTCACCACAGCCTGCGACAATCTTGCCGATATTTGTCAACTGTTTTTATTTCAAAATACGTGAATTTTGTGCTTGTAATCGAGCAGCTTGATTTGTCCGAGCCTGGGCTGTGTTACAATCAAGCTGCATGGTTGCGAGTTGAGATTGCCGATAGATTTTCAGAAACGTTGACATCCGGGCAAGACTGACGTATGTGGTTGTTTATTACCTGTGTAGTGGAGTGTGTTGTGCAGGTAAAATCAATTTAAAGTTAACTTAAAACTGTGAATGAAGAAAATGCTTCGGTGTCCGATACTCCCGTCGTTTTAATAAATGTACCATGAAACGGGATAGGACACGGATTTGATAGCGACTTATGAAAAGCTTTTGCTTTGCGACCAGTGTAGCCCCAGTGATCATGGTCTACACTGCTCGCCATTCAGTCAGCAAAGCACCCGTCATGTAAACTATCAGACCGTGTACACAGATGGGAATGGACACACATGTGGGAGCAGGTTTTGAATGTGGGATGACAGGTACATTTGCCTCAAGTCGGGTATTATATTTATTATAATTTGCTTATTATTCCACCGAATTTGATTAAATAAAGCGCATGGAAGGGGGAGAGTCTTTTTCGCAACTGTTCCAAAGTGTTTGGGGGAAGTGGCTGTCATTATCAGGAAACGACCTGCAGTCATGGATTCTACACAATAATTCCAGCACAAAAATATTTACACAATTCCCTAACATTTGATTGGCCCGTAGCAAGTCTCTGTCCAAAATTTATATCCCAGTAAACTCCCACGCCGAACTACTTTTCGTAACCGTGAGGCGCAGTTAAAATAATTCTTAATAAAACGGAAAATAAACACATATTCTCGATGAATGTATTTCAAATGCTGGAATTATAAGGAATGAATGACCATTTTGTTGAATTTATCGGGGATATAAACTTGGAAAAGTCGCGGGAATACTGGACGAGGCCTTCCGGCCTTCGTCCAGTATTCCCGCGACTTTTCCAAGTTTATACCCCGATAAATTCCACAAAAAGGCCATTCCGGCCTCGTCCAGTATTCCCGCGACTTTTCCAAGTTTATACCCCGATAAATTCCACAAAAAGGCCATTCATTCCTTTAATGGCCCGCATTCCGTGCGCGTTATTTCATCAAAATCTGTGAAATATTAAGAAAGTTATAGTAAAAAATATTATCCGACTCGAGGCGACTTTAACCGAATGCCATCCAAATATGGTAATTCTATCCTACTTTCACTATTCGTATGTATGACGTGGGACTTACTTTTACACGACCTGCAACCTGTCTGCACTGGATCTAAATGAATAAAATAATAGGTTCACTTACTCATAATAAATACAAAAAATTAACCTCGTCATGTGCTCCAATATTGTTTACGTTATTTGGCCACTGCAACCGTGGTCACATCATGTGACTAACAGGTTCAGTCAGGGCTCCAGATAAGGAATTAGTAATTGAGTATTGTTACTCCATCATTTCTGAAGCAATTGGGTATTTCAAAATTTTAATTGGGTAAAATTAAATCACACTACTGTTTACACATAAACAGACAGCAATTATTGAATAGTTTGTTTCGAAATGAAAACATATCTTGGCATTTCATTAGAATTGTCTCCATGGAGACAATTCTAATGAAATACCAAGATGCGTTTTCATGGAAAAATAAGAAAAATAGGCTATATTGTGGTCTGTTTATTGTTTTCAGCAGCATGATAAAGGTACCACAATTGTTCTCATTGCTTTTTGATACTCACTACTTCTGATTTCAATTGGGTTTTTGGCAATTTTAATTGGGTATTTACGCAAATACGCAGCTTATCTGGAGCGATGTGTTCATTGTATTCTTTTAAACGCTACAAATAAGCTGAAAACAGGAGTTAGAAGGCCATGAACATGTGACCTCAAAACACCCGGACTTTTTTGTTTACACCTGACTACTTTTGCCCTCTTCACGTATTTTTTGCACAAGTTAGACTTGCCTAATCTTGACTGTACTCTAGTTGGCCCTAAATGAAACACAAACACGTATATGTGCATATGTACATGTAGCTGCATGTTTATAGGCAATGCAATGTAATGTAATGATAGAGGTATGTATTCAGAGCAAGTGGATCTGCTCTTTGAGATCTTAACTGCGTGAGATCAAATGGAAAATCGTAAGTAGTTTTGGGTGATCGTACGACAAATCGCTCAAGGTTTTCCTATCAGTCGTGTTATCAGCTCACGGTTATATTTTACTATTTCATCTGTCTTTTATATTTTCTGTATACAGAAAATATAAAAGACGGATGAAATAGTAAAAGACATGCGTGTCGTTGATGCAGAAATAGAAAAGACATATGAAATGAAATATTAAAAAGCCATCCGTATAACTGAGATAGGCGGATGTATTTTACAAGTTCATCTATCTTTTATATTTTCTGTATACATGCCAACATTTATTAAAGGTACATGACCACTCAATTGGGACAAACTGTTCTTTACAGGAATAAAACAAGTGTATAATTGTGTCACTATTCCACCAGTTCTAAACATTACAAGTGCCCGCTACACAGATATAAACATTTAGTAATATATATTTTACTGATAGTGACGCGTGGTGGTATCAGGTTACATTACGCAAACACGTCTTATTTGGAATTAATAAATCACTGAACTACTTTCGGCAAGGGAGATAATCAATATCACGCGAACTATTTTCATACGAGCCAAGCGGATTGTTCTGTTTATGATTAGGATATATAGTTTTAAGCTCCTGTGATATATAATGATACATTACTTTGTTATGTTATGGGTACTAATACATGTTGTTTCAATAGTATCTCTGTAACGGTATTGTTGTAGATGGAGTTTGCAAATAATTTAATAATTATTACGTTCAAATGGTGGCGTAATACTGATAGCACTTCTGTATAACTGTGATTGTCATTAAATGGCGCAACAGTCGTGAGGTTAAGGTCGCCGACTTCAATGATTTAATTACCGATTCCCGAAAGGGTCGGGGGTTCAAACCTCGACGTGGTAAAAAAAATAAATTCTCCTATATATTATTTTTGTGATTTTAATATTTTTTTTAATATATGCACAATTTTATGATTTTAATAAAAATACCTATAAAATTGATAGAAACTTACCAACAATTAAAGTGTCTGTCCTTAACTAATATATACACAGCAGTTTGTTACTGATGTTTTTAAGTTTAAGTAATATATACACAGACAGTTTAAGTAATATATACACAGACATTTGTTACTGTTTTTTTAAGTTTGAGGTACTGTTCCTATACTGTCTATAAACCATATAATGTTTTACTGTCCAAAATATTTTTTTTTTGGCTGTCACAATTAATTAATTTTCGGACAGCAAACATTTTTTTATGAATTTGAAATAATTATTGTCCTCCATCTGCTCACAACACTGTTCGAACTGCGTCTGTGGCTACCACGACCAGAATTCACTGGCCGCAAACACAGTAGCCATCGGCGGCTATTTATTAAATTATTATTTTGTATTTTATTTGAATTCCGCGTGAACGCTGCATTTTGTGTCAACACCATTTACAGAAAATATTGGTGATTTTCTAAACGAATATCGGAGAAATGCGGCTATATATTTGTCAATTTTCAACACCATTTACGGAAAAAAAATTACTGATTTTTTTAAAACAATATCGGCACAACTAAATACGGTGATAGAATTTTTGTCAACTTTTCAACACCATTTACGGAAAATATTACTGATTTTCTAAAAACAATATCGGCGAAGGTGTACTGAACTACTCTTTATTTTAAATAACCAGCCGTCTAATAGATCTGTGTATAATCGAGAGTACCGGTATATCGTTAATTGTCATGTTGTCTCCGACAGTGAGGTGTTGCGGCACACATCAAAACGACACGTCAATTTCAAAACATTGCCTAAGGGTCACAGCTGTGTGGTGTCATCAGATCAACACCTCGTCACACACAACTACGCATTATCGATTTTTTCCCCACACAAAGCGACGTGTATTTACAACTAGATCTGTGTAATGTGTCGGGTGTAGCCAAAGACCTACATAAATTCGTAATTAGTCACAGATGTAGCCTTAAAATATAATCGATTTCCTTAAATTACGTCCGCATGTTAAGTATTTCAGGAGCAGACGTCATCGTAAATTTGCCGTTATTTATTTCCAAAATTAACCATATATTCTGTAAATGGCGTTGAAAGTTGACAATAAATTAAGACCAGATCAGTACGTTAAATCGCTATCGACGACAACTGACGATCCGATGAGAGAGTAATACCGTTTTAAGCGTATCCAATGTTAATATACATCGTATTTTGTTATGACTTTCGTAGTTTTTACGAGAAAATTCAAACCGTTTCCAATTATTGGGGAACATAATATCATGATTAGCACATCGTTTTCACTAAGCGGGGGCTACTCAGGAAATGGGATCACAAGGTTTATTGTTTACACTGGATTAATGGCGGCCTCCATGAGGTCTCAGGTAAATCTTATTTTTCAATAATACGACTGTGGTTTCTTCCTTTTAGTGATAACCATGTTCCAGCCGTTAACACTTATTTAGCAACATTACTTAATATGTAGTTAGTCTGAACATTCTGCAGAGAAATCTGAATTGGACGGAATCGAGCGTTGTTTAAACTTAGTCCGGTTCATATGCACAGGTCAAAATATGAACTGAAAATGGCGCTTTGTGTGACAGAAATCCGTACGCGGACGAATAAAAAAAATATTTTGTTATAAATATCACATACAGCGAAACAGCGGTAGCATCTACTGTTTTAAATAATATGCATACATATTGTAATTAATGTTTAATAGTAATATACTTATGAATAATATACGATACTATGGTGGTATACTCCAGCACTATGTTTTTAGGCTGTGTGATTTGCCTCAATATAAACTGGATTAATTAATACTTATATTCAGCGCTTCATGACAACATCATTACATTTAAAATATACAAATATTACTTAAAGGGGTACCGATATGATACATTTTTAATAATATAAATATTGAAAATACACATTACAATCGCTTACAACATAAGTTATTGATTGAAAATAGTCACTGCATCGTGACCTATTTGACCGCATTACCTATTGCGCGGCAACCTCACCAAACCCGCTGTTTACATAGGTAACCGTGGGTTTGGTGAGGTAGGCTCGCTAATACAATGTTTGCGTAATGTTTCCATATGCAAATGAGGCATGATATTTTTTAATCATTTATACTAATTAAATGTGTCACCTGAAAAATAATATTTCGACAGATTATAAAGTATGATCATTGCACATCAACCAATAAATAAAGAGAATAATAGTAATGTCCGTTAACATTTTAAGGAAACACGGTTATCGCCCCTGATATCAGTGTGGAAATTGACGTCTGATATAAAATGCTCAATAATGCCAATCAATACGTGGAGTAATGGTAACTGAATGTTTATTTTGCCAGAAAATGTCATATATACAGAATATACAAACCTGTCTGTTCTTTATATTATAACATACTGAGTGGGCATGTACCTTTACTATTCGAACATTATTTCAACAGATATGTGAGTTACAAAACGTATCCAAGTTTTTTGGGGCAGCCTGTATATTGTCTACATACATAAAAATATAAAAGACAGATGAAATAGTAGTAGGCCTAAAAGAAAAATATGTTTGTTTCCGGTTACCCGACCGTACCTAGATCTTCCCGCCGATCCTTTTAGTAAATATTAATAATACAAATAAAAAAACAATCACTGAAATCTTCCCATAAATGGCTTGTGTCAACATAGTTGTTTAGAATACACTATATAAATAGTTAGCCATGACATGTACTACCGGTACTCTAAATTGGGCGTGGATCAGTAGCCTATTTCACCAACATTGCAAAGTATACTTTTCTAGCAAAGTATACTTTGAGGGAGAAATTTTCAATTTTAGGATAAATTTATTAATTGTTATTATACTGAATTTATTACATTATCACAGCCATTTTGGCTGTGATAATGTAATACATTCAGTAAAATAATTCTGCATACTTTTAATCATCAAATATATGCAGTCGTTAGTTCTATATGAAATAATGCATTTCTGGAAAAATAAATGATTACTCCCTCAAAGTATACTTTGCTAGAAAGGTATACTTTGCAGTTCTGATGAAATCGGCTACAGATGTCGATAGAAGACCAAACGTTTTTACACAAAACTGTTTTTCCTACCTACCTACCTATTATACTTCTGAGCGTAATAGGAAACGAACATTTGTTTTGGCCATAGTAAAATAATTCCGTATAGCTGAGATTATCTAAGCTAGCTCTCAGCCTGCTAAGACTCGCAGACCGATCGGGGACATACCGTATTATGTAACTGCTCGGCTGACATCGCGGAACAAACACGACCGGCCCAAGACAGCCCTACAGTCTGTTCCACGTTTTGATGCCGACGTACTTTTGGCTTTTAAGCCACTAAATAAAAAACGTGCTAGTACTTTTTCATAAATAACAAAAAAGTCACACTCCTCATTATTTTATTTGATGAAATTCCATCAAACATTGATTTTATTGCGAAAAACGTTTCAGTTTATAGTAATTTAACATCGGGGCAAACCAATAGACTTTTAAAAAATCATTTTGGAATGTGTGGACTGATACATGTGAAGGTAAAAAAGGTCAAGGTCATGTTAATGGCGGCACGAATGTGTTCCAACTGCTCACATGTATCAAGTGTCCAAATATTGAAGCAATCCGTCAAGTAAAATTAATGTTATACCGTAATGACGAAGCTTGTACAAACTTTTTGACATTTCGGACGACGACGTAAAAAGCGGCGACTATAGTCGCGCCTTCTGCTAAAGCAGGCGCAACAGAAATGACTAATGTTCTTCGTGGGGTATATTATAGGAATGAATGGCCTTTTTGTGGAATTTATCGTGGAAGGCCTCGTCCAGTATTCCCGCGACTTTTCCAAGTTTATATCCCCGATAAATTCAACAAAAATACCATACATTCCTTATAATTCCAGCATTTGAAATAAATTAATCAAGAAAATGTGTTTATTTTCCGTTTTCTTAAGAATTATTTTAACTGCGCCTCACGGTTACGGAAAGTAGTTCGGCGTTGGAGTTTACTGGGACATAAATTTTGGACAGAGACTTACTACGGGCCAATCAAATGTTAGGGAATTGTGTAAATATTTTTGTGCTGGAATTATTATACACATAATATTCATATGTGCGCAACACATAATCATGCGCGATAGTTTATATTCCAACACCCCGTTTTTCTCCTCCAATATAGCTAATTGATTTCGTAGATCAGCAACTAATTCTACCAGCTCTAGTCTACCACGTTCATCTTTAGCCACAGGGCAGCGTAGTTGCTTATGTCTACAAAGAGTTTGGGCACTAACGAATTTACAAGGGCATCTGGGGCATTGAAATTGCGGGGCGACACAAGGAATTTTCCTACGTCTCGATAGATTACTTCGTAGATATTATTTACGCGTAAACGTCTTACAAAATGTAACACACTCCATTTATACTATGAGATATAAATGTTCAATTGGTGTCATAAATACATAAGTTAAAAAGGGGTCCAATTGAACAGATAAATTTCATAGGTTATAACAATAGAAAATATGATAACGCCAGAAATAGAAAGTTTGAGAAGAGAAGCCGAATATCTAGGGATTACTTATAGTAAACGGTTGAGAGTTAGGGGGTTGACAAAGCTGATAAACGCCACAAAGAATGAGGCGTTTATGAAGCGATTTACCCGCGCCCACAAACGAGGAGCCTTTAAAGACCTCTCACTAGCGGAAGAAGTTGGTAACATAATCCAAAAAGAAAGTATTGCGGGGTTAAGGGCTAGTGTAATAAAACCTTCAAGCACCAATAATTTGTCCCAAATTAAACGCACAGGTGACCCAATACCAAATAATATGAAAAAATATATCGTTCGCGCGATAGTGGAAAAAGGTGAAGAAATATTGGGGGCTCATGATGAAACGTTGGAAAAGGTAGAAAAGGGAAGACGGGTAGTTACATTATCCTTTCGTAAAAACATTGACATCAACGAGTCTGAACGCATGTCCGATAAACTCGCTCCGTATCTAACAACAAATTTTTATTTGAGATATTCATATTCTTACAAGCTAGAACATATGGACGAAACTAAAAATGGAAAACCTATAACTCTAATATTTCACAAAAAGCTCTGTAGCGTACCACTATCATCAATGAAAACCGTTAAAAAATGGCTGTCAGATAAGGAGCAAACACGAATAATATTCGATAAAATAGACGGATCGAATACAAAGTCGAAGTTTGTAAGATGGGTAGAGGTTTTTGTAGAGCTAATACAGGGCAGTAGGGGAATAGATTTGGGACTACAATCCAAAGAAGCAGCAGGAGAAGAACTTCCAGAATGGTTGAAGAATAAAAAAGGTATGTATTCTTTAGATAAGTATAATGACGACCTTTGTCTGTTCAGATGTTTAGCGATGCACACAACAGGTAAAAGATCCGACAGATGTACGGACAAAGCGAGAGAATTTAGTAAGCAATATTTCGGTAGTAATGTGGTTTCACCAATTCCTTTTTTCAGATCTGAAAAAGGTTGAAAAGTTTTTTAAAATCGGTATAGAAGTATATCAACCGACCGAATGTGACGTATGGTGGTTGAAAAAGTAACAGCGCACTACAAGGAAATAGGTAATAAACCAATGACAATAGGACTGTTTAATAATCACGCATTTCTGATAAAAAACCTTAAAAACCTATCTAAAATTTACGCTTGCGATAATTGCAAACAGGAATTCACGAAAACGAGTAATATGAAGAGACACGGACCAAAATGTATGAAAGGTGAGACAAAAATAGTATGTGATGGTAATTATTTAGAGCGCCCGCGTTCGTCTTTCGAGAAAGCGTTTTACCCAAAAAGTTCTAACAGTTATGGGGCGATTGATTGGATGTACTCTGTGGAAAAGCGGGAGGGAATTCACATTCACCACGAACAGTGCGGACATGGGGTGAAAGATGGATTTTAGGAGCTCCAGTAGATGGATACTGCCAAGAAAACAATACCGTATATCAATATCACGGCTGTTACTGGCACGGGTGCGAGATTCATGCAAAGCATAGAAAAAAAGAACGCGCATCCACTATGAAAAGAGATACATTTATTAGAAGAAGCAAATAATTCAGCCTAGTAGTTATGTGGGAATGCGAATTCCAAAGAACGGGTAAAGATATAAAGATCGGTTGCGACACTACTCTTTATCCATATCAGATAGTATATGAAGGCTTTTTGCTACAACCCAGAATTTAAAACGCTAGGTAATAGTTTAGAGTACGAAGCTGAGCACGTTCCGGTAAGTGTTAGTATAGGAGATAATTTCTCAGGAACAGTAACTCATATTTGTGATAAAGATCCTGCAAAACTTATAGAAAAATTCGTAGAAGATTTGAAAGTCAGGGGAAAAGCTATAAGAGAAGAAGTGTGGTTAAGATATGGGTTTAATACAGAACATTTACATAAAAAGCGGGTTTCTCAGATCGAACAGTGGATAGAGCAAGTGCCGGTTATAGGTTTTAACAGCAGTAAGTAAGATATAAACTTAATAAAGAAATATTTAGTAGGCGAATTGGCATCAACAACATATGAAGTAAGACGAGAACGGGCAAACGCAACAATATTTCTATTTACTCCGGAGTTTAGATTTCTTGATGTAATACTTTACCTAGGACCGGGTGTAAGTTACGATAGTTGGATAAAAGCCTACGACTGCAAAGGACAGAAATCTTTCTTTCCTTACGAGTGGTTCGATTCTCCAGACAAACTGGATTACCCAGGACTGCCTGATATAGAGAATTGGTATTCCAAACTATCTGGGAAAATGTTACTAGACGAAACAGAATTAAGCAAATGTCGTAGAATTTTCGAAGAAAAGAATATGAAAACTTTCAGAGATTGGTTGAAATATTATAGCGATTTAGTTGTAGCACCGTTCCTAGAAGCGGTGGAAAAAATGTGTGAATTTTATAAACACAGAGGTGTGGATATTTTCAAAGATGCGGTAACACTACCGGGTGTGGCTATACACTATTTATTGAGAGGAATCATTAAAGAACAAGAATCTACAAAGGTGGTTATACCGGAGGATGCTCTATATGCGCCAAAAGAAGAAACATACGAAATGATGAAAGACGCTCTAGTCGGGGGTCCATCAATCGTATTTACACGCTATGCAGAAGCCGGTGTTTCAAATATTAGAGTGGGTTCCAAACCTTGCAAGGCTATTTTGGGGTATGATGCAAACGCGTTATATTTATCTACGTTAAATAAAGATATGCCGTGTGGGAGAGAAACTATACACCATATAGATACCCCACATAATCCTAAATTTATTAAAAAGTTTTGTAAAAGAGTTTTATCTGGAGACTGGTTTGGGTTTGCGGAGGTGGATATAGAAGTTCCAAAAATCTCTGATTTTAACTTGGTGGATAAGTTTTCTGAAATGTCTCCACTTTTTATAAACAGAGAAGTAGATGTTGATGAGGTTCTAGAACACATGATAAAATATTTGAAGATACTGGAAGAACTAGAGGAAATGGAAGAAAATTGGTGGGATCTATGTCGGCCACCAAAGTACTGCTGTATGCGCCACTATTGAAATGGTATTTAAAACACGGCCTAGAAATAACGGGAGTTCATCGTGTTATAGATTATATTAGTGGAAAACCCTTCGAATGGTTCGCAAAAGAAGTTACAGCCGCAATACGAACAGGCGATGTAGAACCAAATAAGAAACCAATAGCGGATATAATGAAATTATTAGGCAATTTGTGTTGTGGAAAAATGATAGAGGCAAAAGAGAGACATTTAAATACGACATATACACAAGACGAAACCTGTGTTGACAAAGCGTTAAGATCTGCATTCTTTGACGATTTGGAAGAGATAGGAGGTGCGTACGAAATATCTTCCCGAAAACCCCGGTGTGCAGTAAAGAGCCCCTTCCACTGTGGAATAGCTGTTTATCAACTAGCTAAATTGAGAATGTTGGAATTTTACTACGAATTTCTCGACAAATAAGTAAAAAGAGAAGACTTTGAATTAATACAGATGGACACGGATAGTGTGTATATAGGAGTTAGTGCAAAAACGATAGAGGAATTGATTAGACCCAACTTACTAGACGAGTTTGAAAAAGAAAAAAATAAATGGTTGGCTTGGGATAAATGGAGCGAAAGAGAGCCAGGACTTTTCAAAATGGAATTTAGCGGAGATAGGGCGATAGCGTTATCTAGTAAGTGTTATTTCGTAGAAAAATTTAATTAAATTAATAAAAACTCTGCGAAAGGAATGTCCAAGAGAACTAACAATTTAAATTGTGATAGATATAAACGAGTACTAATCGAAACTACAGAAGATGGAAAACACATTATAGATGTAGCACAAAATAGAGGATTTAAAATGAAAAACGGCGTTATGAAAACGTACTGTCAACAAAAATTAGGACTCTCGGCGTACTACGATAACAGACGCGTGTTACCAGACGGAATACATACAGAACCTCTCTTGATTTAAGCAATCTAAAGATCCGGGGGCAGCTGGGTGTCAGAAGGTACCATAAGAAGTTCTTCGCGAACAAAACCGCGAGATGGACCATCAGCCAAATAATAGAGCACGGCTCATCGGGTTTGGTAATAGAGCGATCCAGATGATATATATACATTCAGAGACCACACGGGATCAGTCGCGCGGCGGCTGCCACCTTCGAGCTCTCTCGGTTGATAGAGGTACCGGACGTCAACATCCGGTGGAAGTGCAATCGGCGATTGCTGCTCCTCGAAACCAACGGGTCGTCCGCGCGAGACGGCAGAGGGCTTGCTCGTCACCTTTTTAGACTTGATGGCATCTACAGGCTTCTTACCTATCAATCTGGTCACCTCTCCGTTCAGTGCGGAGACAACGTCGGGCAGCCTGGCCACCCACTCGGTCGATCGCGAATGAGGGTCTACAAGTTCTTTGGCATATTGGTGTCCGAACAACCTCTCAGCCAGGGTTCGATTGAACCGCTCCACGATCCCCTGGTCCCGTGGATGTTAACGCGGCCGCGTCTGATAGAAACTTTGTGCTTAGACAATATATGAGAGACCGCGCCCATGAACTCGCGGCGGCGACCAAGGTTTCCGAAAACGCAGTCAACGAATGGCTCAAGAAGCAGGCCATCTGGCAGATCTATTTACCCACGCCTCACAATATTCCGCGCCCGAAATTCGATGTGCCGGTGCCGAACCAAGTTCACCAAGCGGATCTCCTGTTTCTCCCTCACGATCGCGTCGGTCGCAAGACGTACAAGTACGCACTGACAGTCGTTGACGTAGCGAGTCGTTATAAGGGGGCTGAGCCGTTGGCCACTAAAGAGTCTAAGGAGGTGGCCGAGGCTTTCCCGAATATATAAGAGGAGTCCTCTCAAATGGCCGAATCTTCTCCAGGTCGATCCCGGCCGCGAGGCTGTTGATGGCCGCGAGTCCCGTCCAGTAACCACGTGGGCTATAGTATGTATTCGCTTGCTTACGCGTTAGTTTGGTATCAAGTTTGCGCGTGTTCATGGTATGCGAAGTATTCTAATATATCGGACAATCTCCAACATGCCCTCGTCAGCTCGTCCGGTAACTGCGTCGTTAATAATAAACCTTTGTTGGAAGTACAATCACATTTGGAGGTTAAGTTCTGAAGGAACTCGGAGGAATCTAATTCATCCCTCCACCCAATTGATGAATCTAACATCCGCTTTGCGAAAAGGGTGGCCGCTTTTTCGCCCTCGCGCCACGTCTCGAGACAATCTCGGGCCAGTCGAATCATACTCGTTGCACCAGGTAACGGTGTTTAAGGGCCGTGTAGCCTACATCGATCATAGCAAAATAAACTTTGTCAACTAACGTCGTTCTATATATATATATATTTAAAAAAAAGGTTTTAAAATAATTATTGCTTATTTCAATCTCGATTGAATATATAGTAGCTGACGAGACCCACCACACCCATTCCCACGACGATGAACGCGATCTCACGGTCTTTTTGGGGCTCTGACGGTACATAGAAATCTGAAAGTTGGGGCTCGGGATCCATTGGATCGAGACTCTTCTGCGGATATGCCAGCGCGTACTCGCGGTTGGCTTCTTCAACGTTCTGGAAAGTTTGCGCGGCGTGATTCTCGCGGCGAAGCTCTTCGTTGACCCAATCCAGATGTGCGGTTCATTTTTTCGACCATGCTGCGTCTGCACTCTTGAGTTGTTCTTCAGCTAAATCGTGACGCTTGCGCTCGACGTCCGCGTCCGAGTTTTGTAGTTTAGAGAATATAAAGTTGCTACCGCTGAACGCCAATGCGCTCACGACTGCACCACCTATAATTATTCCGATCGAAGCCATTTATTTCCATACATTAGCAGGTAGAATTCCAACTTTAATTAGATAATCTCGGGTCCAAACTGCGGCCGCTACATCTAAGGTCGCGAGCCCTACGTCTCTCACAGTAAAGTCCAATTTGGGAGCGGACCCTCCTAGGGCCATCTTTGATAGTCTAGCATACCCGATACAGAAACCCGATATCACCACGGCGTGATAAAGCGCATTCACTATCATTTTACCATCTTGTTCAGCCATTATTGCATATAAAAGTGATCGCGATCAATGTTTAAATGGGGTGCATCCAATCGTGACTGGTGTTTCGTAACTTTTTTAGGAACAGTGGCTGGTTGTTTTTTCGATAAAGATTTCCACACACACAGGGTGCCCACAACTGTCAGACCACCACCAACAACCCACGGGATCCAATCAGTATTGGGAGTTGGAGCAATTGGTGTTGAGTGCGCTTCCAATTCGTGAATCGGGGGTGTTGTTGCACTCAACACCGATTGCTCTGTCTTCAGATGTTTTGCTGTCTCCGTCCCCGATTGAAGTTTGGCCTCCCGAAGCTCGGCGAGTATTTTATCTTGTTTAACTTTTCGGGTGGCAGTCGCCGCCCGCCCAGCTGCCTGTCTTTTTGGGTTTTTATGTCGTGCAACCCCCAACTCCAATCGCGATTGGGTTGGAGTTGGAAGTGCTGCAATCGGGTTCGAAATTGGAGTTGGAGCAATCGCCAATGCCGTTGGAGATTGTGGTTCCGTCACTCTCGCGGGTGTGTCTTGTGTCATCATTTATAATATTAGAGCTTATAGTTCGTGGGCATATATGTCCAAATTGACAGTGTTTACCCGTGGTCAACGCGGTTGTCAGTGGAGCTAAGTACATTCCAAACTTGTGATAAATTGAGCAGCAGGCTGTTCTAAGAGTTTGTCCTATAAAAGGGTCAGTCTCTAGATCGTGAATCAATCCAGCGGTGTTTGGTATAGGGAGAAGTATACTAACGGCGGTTGCGTACAAATGAATAGCCGCTGATCCAATACTTTTTGTCATCTCTGCCCCCAATTTGGATTCGTATCGCGCATACATTTTATCAATCTCCGCATCTGACATCTTATCCACCTGACAAACCGAGAGACGCCGATAATGCCCCGATTGTCCCCCAGCAACAAGCGCAGCTAGCCGCTCTCGTCGCGCCGCATTTTCATTCGTATCGGCCCCAATCGCGATTGTCAACCCCGATTGCTCTGTCGGAGTTGATGTTTCATTATCTTTCAGGAAAGATACCGTGTCGGCAGTCGGAGTTGAGGTTTCTTCCATTAGCTGATCGAGAAGCTCGTCGCAGTTCATTATTCTTAAAATTATTCTAACAAGTCTCATAAGTCTAACATATTGCCAAGCGCACCACCCGATACTTATGATCACCGTTATGCTAGCAACATAGCTCGCAGCGGAGCACCAAATTGTTAACATTGTCAACCATTGTTCAGCATTTGTTTAACATTTGTTAAGCATTTCTTTAGCATTGTTAAGCATTTGTTCAACAATTGCTAATTAATTTTAAGAAATTACTAACGAGAATTGATAACTTTATAAGCAGTTGGTTGATCAGTCTTTAGCAGAAGCTTGGCGTGCTTAGTTTCCGAAAGCATCTGTCGAACTTCCAGGCGCTCCTCGCGGGTTGGGATAACGTCATTCTCTCGAAGACAGTCATCGAATGAGTCTCGGTCCTTGCAGTGAAAGAGGGCGACGCATTTCGTTTGCTCGCGCAGATCCTTGAGGACAGCGTTATACTTTTGAGTGGAGATCCATACGCTTTGCCTCGCATGGCGGCCAGAAAATGCGAGCTCGGAGAGCATGTCCTTCTTTTTGGTCATCGCCGCCTTGGCCGAGCAATCGTCACATATAGGGTGGGCTCACCCTGGAATCTTTGGTATAAACCACGCAACCAATCGTGAAGCCTATCACCGGGGTCAATAACGTATACCTCAGGATCGGTCCATATCCACGGGCGCCGCTGATAAGTATCGTTGTGCCGCACAGTGGGACATAGGATCACAATGTGACGAAAGGCATCGCGGTAGGACCCCTCGAGTAAGTCAAGGATGAAAACCGTTTTTCCACATCCTGTCTGCCCACATATTATGGCAGAGTGGGCATCTCCAATCGTGAATTTGTATTGATTGCTAATTTTCTTAAAATCAGCAGATCGCTGATACGTATCGGCCATCTTCGATGTTCAGTTGTGCGTCTGTAATTATATATAAGTACACGTTCAATGCGCCATTTCCATCCGCCTCTTTGGTTATCTGGATTGTCACACCCTCGCTAGCGTTCTCAACTTGACGTCCGCTACCGTGCATTTGGTCGTCGTCGCTGGCTCGCATGTCCAGCCACAACGCGTATTTGGTAGTCAGGAACTCCGCGAGGGAGACGGCCGATAGCTGCAGGTCTTTGGCAACAGCCGCAACCTCCGGGGAGCGTTTAGAGCCGGCAGCAAACTGCTTTCTGGCTTCGTCCCACTGCTGGTGGGTGCGAAGGCCCACGCTGTATAGTTGATTGGGGACTCCCTCGATCGTCACCTCTACCTTCGTGATTTTGGGGTTATAGAATTTGTCGATTTTTCTAGCACCGAACGCGAACCGAGCATCCTCGAACAGAATAAGTATACCTTTTATCGAGCGGGCGGGGACGTTGACATTAATATTCCACGATGTGTCGCTTTTGTCTTTCGTCATCTTGCTGTGGCGAAGAACTCGGTCGTAAAGTATGGCAACGCGCCCGGCGTACTGGGTTCTGATCAATCGCGCGAGTTCGGGCATCGTGACCATGTCGTACTCCAGCGAAACATTGTCGATCGCATACGTCGATATCATGTCGGTGGCTATGAGAACTCGGCCGTAGTCGTTGAACGTTAGTTCGTATTCGAGGCGGTCAGCCAAAGCACTCTGATAGTAGGGCATATGACTCTCCAGCAACTCAAAGTCGAGCTGGATGTAGAAGCGGTTGCCGTAAGCGCCCGCGACCGCGTTGTCACTCGCGTTGTTATCTGCCTTGTTACCAGCCCCGATTCTAAGTCTGGTTACGTTCTTATTTTTGCTGGTGTCAATACCCTGATAGACAGCGTTTTCGCGCTCTTGCGCCGTCTTCCACAGATCATCGATCGACATCACCTCATTACCAGAAATCTTTATCATGGTCTTCTTGACTATGGCGCGACCCAGGTTCTGTACGACGGTTCGGTCCGCGTCCGTCGACGTTAGCGAAATAGTGAAAGCGAGGCGAACAGTACCCGGCACACTGATGTCGTGAGTTCCGAGGTTGGGGAAGCGGACTAAGAGCTGCTGGTTCTGGTCGATCGTCGATGGGTTGTTCGTAATAACGACACTCTGTCTCACGCCTTTTGCCCCGAGGAGCTCACGCAGTCTGCGGTATGGATTGAGTTTGCGACCGTATTGACTCGAAGACATAATTTAGTGAAACTATTAAACCCGTATGGTTTTGTCTTTAATACATAATTATAAAGATGGATGATTACGATATTAACATGGATGAAATCGACAGAGACGATGAGGATGATGATGATGATAACTTCGAGGATTCCATCACAACCTTCGACAAAACACCCGGCGAGGAAATAGGTGGCGCTACCAGCAGCATTGGTCAAAGTCGGGAATTGCTCGAGGGAGCTGTAAACGACTACTACAACAATTTGGCAGAAAACGGTCTGGTTCCATCTGTCGGTCGCGACTACTCCAAGTTCGAATTGGATATGAATGGTAGGTTGCGACTAAAATCATCAAATATCCCGATCATCAGCATGAATGATCGGAAACCGGGGCGGGGGTCGAAATCATAAAGAACGAACTAGGCATTCGTAGATTGGGTGCGTGGTAAAACAATTATGCCGGCCCGCGCTGTAGAGGCCCTACAGTCTACCGACGAAACGATGGCGAAGACGGCCACCGCGATAGAAATGGTAGAGCTCAGCGAGGTCCCTCGAATAGCCACCGACGCTATTAACACGATGGAGACCACGTTCAGCGAAAACGAAATACTCAACGATGACCCACCGTTACCTCTTCGCGAACTCCTGGGACTCGATAAGGCTCTACAAACGGTCCGGTGCGAACTGGTCCTTAACCTCTCCAAACTCACGGCGCTGGATGAACATATCGCGCTAGAAGATAGAAAACTGGAGGAAGCCGGTGACGATAGAGATTCTACCGAGCGGATCACCGAACGACTGCGGTCTTTGCGGGACGAAAGAGAAGCTCGCTTGGAGGCCGCCTCGGCTAACCGTGAGGCTCTCCACACACAAATAAGTCGGATCCGCGAAACAATATCGAAGGTTCTGCACGAGGACACGACACTCGGTGAGCGTCTTCGCACTCTGTTCAGAGAGCAGGGCATCACGATAGCAAGCATCCTCGCAGCTGTCGGCATGACTATATCGACCATAGTTCTAGCTTTCACTGGCGGCGCGGCGCCACCACCACCCACATCAGCACCAGCGCCATCCGGAGGAGCCAAGGAGTGGGTAAAAAAACAACAAAAAGCCCTCGCCAGTCTCCTGGCTAAATTAGCCGAAAAGACGGCTGCCGCACTACCTGGACTGATCGGAAGTATCGTTTCTTACTTGTTATCTATATTAGCAAAAACGGCCGGATGGCTCACCAAAAATATTTGGGCTTTAATCGTGGCAATCGCCGGTCTCCTACTTTTAGCCTCCCGAGAGTTCCTAAAACCAAAGCGCGAGTATTCCTATCGCCATGAGGGCGACGACGAGCCCTAATTTCTCCTCCTCGTGGGTTGTGCTTCCAATCT
Organism: Conchocele bisecta; assembly: GCA_029237695.1. Taxonomy (NCBI): domain Eukaryota; kingdom Metazoa; phylum Mollusca; class Bivalvia; order Lucinida; family Thyasiridae; genus Conchocele; species Conchocele bisecta. Next base: position 101,233,400 of record CM055268.1, on the reverse strand, counting down.
CGATTGGTGTTTCCGCTCCTGTTCCAATTCGTGAATTGGGTGAAACAACGGCTTCAAATGAACTTGATGGGGTGGCCAATTCGTGAATTGGGGGTTTTATGAAATCTGTTCCACTTACAACTCCGCGCCCGGGCATGTTGGGTGGGAGCTTGATGATACCCGTGTTCACGTTCCCGTTGCGGCCGATTTTTTGATTGGCGGTGGCGACTACGATCTGATTATTGTAACCGTCAACCGGGTCGTCTCGTAGTATCATATTACTCGGCGCCATATAAAGACCTATTCCAAATGCGTAGTCTACCGGGGTGCGGGCAGTCTGTAAAACGTCTTGATAATTCTGGATCGCCTTCAGGAGGTTCACCTTAGCTGAGATGGCGTCCTCGACAAGTGCCAAGAACTGTTTTTATGCGTCAAAGACAGTTCCCATGCCCAGTATAGCTCTGCGCGTTTGCTTCTGTGAGGCGAGATTGCCCATACGTATACACGAATGGATTCGTTGAGGCGAATAACCCCACCCTGCGTAAATCCAGTGCTTTCATCTAACATAAGGGTGGTCCACGCATTTCGCATCTGTGGAGTATCACCCAGCTCTAGGTATTCCACGTGGGCTACTTTAGTAGGTAGCCAATGACAATAACCGTCTTTACACGCAAGCCCACCAATCACTTCATCACCGAACGTCATCTTATTGAACTTATAATTATATTTAGTCCATGTTGCCATTTTTCTATCTGGTGGTGGGGTAGCTCCGCGAGCACTCCACAACCCTGAGAAATATGCGGGGACTTTATCCAGATGCTCACAACTAACTAAGCCTTTAAGGTGAACTAACCCTAAACTGTTGGTTGGGGTGTATACTTTCTGTCTCCAGTCCGCGTCTTTTGGTACCCCAAATTCGTTACACAATATTTTGAACGCCTTACGGTCGTATGTGCTGGAAATGGGATCCCAACCGTCGTCTTGAGGTAGTGGAATACCAAGTTCTTTGAGAATCAGTCTTGGATGTCAGATGGTGTTGATGCGAAACTCCGCATCCGGCCGTTGCGCACCATACAGCAAAATTTAGCTGGTTCTGCCAGAAGTTCATATGGGAAAAATCCCATCTTAGTATTACATCTTGACTAGTAGTCTTTGGAACTACATATTTCTCAAACGTGTTAGGGAAATTGGTGGTAAAGCCACTTTTCGGTCTAACTGTTACAGTTGGGTGTACAAGGTGGTTAACAACGTCTTTTTGCGTGTATTTACCTCCGACTGCGTACTTTGCATTAGAGTTAAAGCTAATTGCTTTGGTATCCATTGAAAGATATTATTATGTTTCCTACTATCACTAATGTTCAAAAAGAGAGTTGCGAACTTCAAAAATCAATCGACAACTGCTGCGGAAAACACCGGGTGGGCCTCAGATCAATCACCTTCACGGTCGGGTGGCAGAATGTGGGAAAGAGTGAAGGGTTTTACTATGTGAAGGATTGACAACAATTAGGTGTAAAGCTGCCTCACGGACTGTGGGGAATAAGACAGCTCAAAGACTTTGTCAATTCAGAGCTCGACGGTATAATCAACCTCACAGTATCGAAGGCTACCGGGCTCGCAACAATGACCATCAGCCCTGATGATAAGGTAGTGGTCTCCCCGGGGTTGGGTATTCAACTCGGTTTTAGAGAGACATACTCCGTAAATAAAGGAGTGCTTACCTCGGGTGAGTATGTCGTTGATAACCCGGTGGACTTCGCCTTCACGAAAACTCTCAGGGTGCACCTGGATCGGGTGAACACATCGTACAACACGGTAGACGGATCCCCCAGCATATTACTGAAAACCGTGCAAGCCAGCGACTGTTTCTTTGGGGATACGGTGACCTTAGACTTCCCACACCCCGAGATGAAAGTTTTGGAAACAGGACACATCCACGAATTTACGGTCTCTATTCTCGATGATCAAGCGAGAAAGTTGAATAGCTATTACCCGATTTCGGTAGTTCTCGAAATTTCCAAGGTGCCCCAATATTATAATTTAATTTAAAAAACATTAATTATGAGTATATACGGACCAGGTAGTTCTTCCGATTGGGTGACAAATTCAAAGAATTTGGAGCCGGCAGAATGGGGATTCATCCCGACAGAGAGCGACTTTTTAACTAACGGAAAAACCAAGGCCCTGCTCAATAAAACTATATCGAAGGCCACAAACGTAATTCACACGAGTATATCAGATGTTAGAAGTGCTGACGGCGACTGCACGAGTTGGGGAAGAGGCCCGGAAAAAAATTGAGAGACTCCGAAGGGCTGGTGCGATAGACCTGGAGTCTTTTAATATTATGCACACTCAAAATAATATAACATCAGAGATGCAGCACTAGGAGAAAAAATAACCGAATTTCAAAAAGAGGCCCGAACGGGTATTGAGAAAGCCCGAGAAGACCACCAGGCGGCCCTTACGGATGCTTATAGGGTGTTGCGCACAGAGTACTCTCTCAACAGAGAAGCATCATTTACTGAACTAGGTGAAAAAATAACAGAATTTCAAAAAGAGGGACGGTTAGGGGTTGATAAATATCAGGCGGCCCTTACGGAGACTTATAAGGTGTTGCGCGAAGAGGACTCTCTCATCAGAGAAGCAGCACTTACTAAACTATACGAAAAAATAACAGAATTTCAAAAAAAGACCCGGTTGGAGGTTGAGGGACTCCAAGAAGACCACCAGGCGGCCCTTATGGAGGCTTATAGGGTGTTTCGCTCAGAAGACTCTCTCAACAGAGAAGCAGCACTTACTGAACTAGGTGAAAAAATAGCAGAATTCCGAAAAGAGGCCCGGTTGGGTATTGAGGGAGTCCGAGAATACCACCAGGCGTCCCTTACGGAGGCGTATGGGGTGTTGCGCTCTGAAGACTCTTTAGCACTTACTGAACTAGATGTAAAAATAACCGAAGTTTCCGAAAAACTGAAACGTGTTCGTAGAGCCGCGACCAAATCGCTTGAGGAGACCTCTGAAAAGATTCGTGCTGAGGCCCACACCTCTATCGGGGGCTTGCCGGATTGGTGGAAACATTGAAAACGCAAAAACGTGTCGTCACAGTTTGGGCTGAGAAGCGGGGCCCATTGGCTGAGGGGCTCTATGAATATTTGTTCGGTGCCAAAGCGAACAATAAATATGGGGGATACGCCATGCCAGCTACAGGTACACTTTTCCGAATGGCTGTCTGCTCGGTTAATGCTAATGGTAAACCTGTGGGCGCGGTCGTGATAAATCTTGTAGTGGATGGGGAAGAACGGGGGTTTGGAGTCAATAAACTCGCTGGAGATATTTCATCGGTGGTTTTGTTCACCGGTAGCGATACAATTAGACTTTCCGAAGGTAGTGTTATTAACTTTGTTACGAAAATCTCCGACCCCGCGAGTTCTTCCACTATTGTTACATTGTTAATTGAACTTAATTTGTAAAATACTACCAATTCTCAATACCGCTCCATCAACACTGTATCCAATTCTCAATACCACTCCATCAACACTGTATCCAATTAACGAAAGAAGTTCAGATTTTAGGTTAAATAATATCGTCGCTATGCAGGATATTTTAGTTAGAGAATGTGCAAATAGAAAAAGACACGCTAAAAAATACAAGCGCGTGGCGAACATAGCTGAAGCATCTAGTACGGTTCTGGCAAGTTTATCTGTAATGAGTGGTGCGGGGACTGCTGCAACGCTATCTACAATTGTAACAGTTCCACTTGCAGGGGTTTTGAGTAGAACTAGAAATGGACGCTTGTCGACAAGCGCATGTGTATCCCCCTCCCCAGATACACAAGTAGTTTGAAAAAAGGGTGTTCGAATTATGCTCCGGAGACAAAATCAGTGACGGAAAAAACAAAGGGAGATAACTAAGAAATTAACGACGCAAGAGTTTTCATTCTTACGTGCGACACACCTTTGGGTCGTCTTCTATGCATGTGTAAAGTTTAATAAACTAGAAAATGTGTTCATAGAACACGGATGTCCCACATATCGCTTTGATAATAAATGAGGCCAAATTCCAAGTCAAAATTTTCTTTTACCTGAGAGTTAAAGTTTTTGAAGCACCAAGTATGTGACCTTGACACTGGGCTTGGCGGGGGCAGGACAAACGTGCACAGGGCGGTAGAGGACCAATAGAGCAATGCGTATATGAAATTTGAAGCTGATCCGTGAAAGAAAACAGAAATTATAAGATATTTACCCGAGCGTTAAAGTTTTTGAAGCACCAAGTATGTAACCTTGACCCTGGGCTTGGCGGGGGCAGGACGAATGTGGATTTGGCACAGGGCGGTAGAGGACCATTAGAGCAATGTGTATATGAAATATGAAGCTTATCCGTGAAAGAAAACAGAAATTATAAGATATTAACCCCGAGCGTTAAAGTTTTTGAAACACCAAGTATGTGACCTTGACCCTGGGCTCGCCGGGGGCAGGACGAACGTGGATTTGGCACATGGCGGTAGTGAACCATCAGAGCAATGTGTATATGAAATATGAAGCAGATCGGTCGAAGGATGAAGAAATTATGAGACATTTACCCGAGTGTTAAAGTATTGTGACGGACGGACGGACGGACGGGAGGACGGGACGCACGTTCCTACGAATGAATACTTGTTGGGTTTTTACTGTATAAAAATACCCAACAAGAGTACCCAACACTATCCTAACCCTACCCAATAAGATCCCCGTACGCTTACAACAAGTACCCAATCGTGCGGACGGACGGACGGACGGATGGACGGACGGACGTACCAACATTTTGGGTTTATGGGCTATTTGCTATATAAAAGATCAAAGGACTAGCCCCTAAACTTCAAAAGGTTTTATGGGCTAATGGTATAAGTTCAAAGAACTTCAAAGGAAACTAACCCTTACCCTAAGCTCCTAAACCCCTGATGTTTGCCCGGACGGACGGACGGACTTACCCTAAGCTCCTAAACCCCTGATGTTTGCCCGGACGGACGGACGGACGTACTCACTGGGAGGTACTTGTGCATATTTTGACTTATGGGGTGTGGGTTGTACAAATGGTACTTGTGTGTAGCACCTTATCTGTCCATTACTGTGGGATGCAAATAACCATAGAATTGTGGGGGACCTCTATCAAATCAATATTCTTCAAACACAGTATGGCTGTAGAGTATGATGAAGGTCTGCACAATTTGTCAGGTCATTGCACCAGAGTTCAGTGGCTGAAACCAATGCGACACAGGCGACAGGAAAACAAGAAGAGAGAACCAACATTGTACAAATGCTCATCTGTAATTCGATCCCAATGTTTTTTGCAGAATGATATGTGAAGATGTAACAAGTTTGTTTGTTTGTTGGTGTTTAACGGCATATCAACAGCTAAGGTCATTTAAGGCCGGGTCAATGGGTTTAGTACTAAATCCAATATATTACCTGTACAAATACATGTACATGTTCAAGTACATGTACACATGGGGAGAAAATCCCAAAATCAAAACTGAATATTTACAATAAAAAGCTATATATTCAGCACTGAAATCAGAATATCCTGATCTGGTACCAGGTCCTCGCCACACCAGAATCATTTGGCCCCCTACCAAAAGCAGCAGGATCAGTAATAATATTACTACTTTTATAATGGGCAATAACCCAATTCAACTCCCAGGTAACAAAAGAGCCAAAGATAAAAACGTACCCCGAGGACCAAACCAGGCAAATCGTGATACCTATAAGGAGGAACCGTTACCACTACCGTTAACTTACACCATCCATCGCCATATTTTTGACCAATTGAAGAGTTTGGTATGCAGACACAGACACAAACACCAAAGTGGCGACAATAGCCATTTGTTATCTTCAACACTAACATGATACTATTAGATTTTAATGGTATTTATAACGCCTATCAATAGCTACTGTCATTTAATGTCGGATCATCGCCCCATGCCTTGCCCATTGTTGATCCCGGGATCATCATTTTATCAAATTTGAAAGAGCACCGACTATCGATCATTCCTACCAAGTTTCGTTGAAATTGGTCTAGCGATTCGTAAAAATAATTTTTCTTAATTTGACCTACTTTTCTATGTTGGCCATCTTGGATATGCGACAATGTCCATTTAAATAAATTTGAAAAGGACCAACACATATACCATCCCCGTGAAGTTTGGTCAACATTGGTTCTGACGAAGTTGGAAAAGTGTTGACGGACGACAGATGACGAAAAACGGGTAACAGAAACTCACTTGAGCCTTTGGCTCAGGTTAGCTAAAAAATATATTCAGCCGAAATTAGAATAGCCTGATCTAAAGCCAGGTGCTCATCACACAAGAGCCGCATCCCCTAAAAGTAATACAATTATCACTAATCTTACTACTCTTATAATTGATATAACCAAATGTAACTCTCAAGTACAAGAAAGCCAAAAAAGTACCCAGAGGGCCAAACCAAGGATATCGGAATTCTGATATCATGCTCCAAACCGGCTACCCACAATATACATAGTTATACTCTAGTTGGAAATAACCAGTACAACAAAGTGTATGTGCTTAAACTTTTATTGAAAAATCTGAATAAAATGGATATGGTACAGAACCACTATTATATGTACATACATTTGTAGGCAAGTCCGTGACGAGGTAGACTTTTTTGTCACATGTTAAATTCCCATAGTAAATGGAATTTCGTCAAATTAATAAAAATTGGGGAGGGTGAATTTTTTGTTATTGATAAAAACACTACTCGCATTTACATATTTCTGAAATTTAATGTGTTTAATAGCCAAAAGTTTGTCGGCAGCAAAACGTGGAACAGACAGTAGGTAGGTACGTACATAGATCTAGTTGATGGAATTTCGTCAATTAAAAAAAATTGGGGAGGGTGAATTTTTTGTTATTGATAAAAACACTACTCGCATTTACATATTTCTGAAGTTTAATGTGTTTAATAGCCAAAAGTTTGTCGGCAGCAAAACGTGGAACAGACAGTAGGTAGGTATGTACATAGATAGTACGGGGTTGTTGTTGTCCTTGTACGACGTGTCAGCGCTTGATTTCTGCAATCGTGCCTTAACCAATGGGAAATAACTAAGTAATCCAAGGGTAAAAGTAGGTCAAGGTCAAATATATGTCAGGGATTATTGATGTACATCACTAGGAGATGAAGTTGTCCAAGTATGGTTGCTGTAGGCCCAGGAGTATTCCATATACAAGCTGGACTATAAACCTTAACCAAGTTTGAGTAGAAACCATAACCAAGGGGAAATAAGTAAGTAATTCAAGGTTAAATGTAGGTCAAGGTAAAATATAGGTCAGGGGTTATTGATGTACATCCTCCTCAATATAAGCATTATCCAAGGAAGTAAATGTGTCGCTTATGCACAATAGTATTCCAAGCTTGACTAAAAACGTTAACCAAGGGGAATTAATTGAATGTTAAAAGTAGGTCAAGGTCAAATATAGGTCAGGGGTTGTTGATGTACTTCACTAGGAGATGAAGTTGTCCAAGTATGGTGGGTGTAGGGCCAGGAGTATTCCATATACAAGCTTGACTAAAAGCCTTAACCAAGGCGTGACGGTGACGCCGACGCCGGGGTGACTACATAAGCTCTCACTATTCTTTGAATAGTCGAGCTAAAAATTACATTTCGTTGATACATGATAAAGCGTGAATTGCAAAACTACTCATACAATACCATTTGAGCCAGTTTCTGTCTGAGACTTACCTTGTAGTAGCATTGCTGTATTTTGACTCTAATTATATGTACTTTAATAGAATCAGTACGATATTTTCCATAAATGTAATCAAAAATTGTAGAGCACATGCGGAATTCAATTCTGTATGTGTTCTGCTAGTGTTTATCAAATGTTGACAAGATTTCTGGAACATATGTTCCTAAACCAATATATGTAACATATGTCAATGCTATAAGGTAAGTCTCAGCAACTGGCTCATTTGATATCAATCATAAAGTACACATTGGCAACCACGCAACATGTACACCATTTGTTTTGTGTAAATTTATTCTGGCGTCCATTATACCAGTACCTTTAAAACATGATTCCTGTATGACTGTTCAATGGAATACAGTAGCTCACACTCACAGATACAAACAGGCGCACGCTACAGCAGAAACATACAAGACAAAAGTGTGAAAAAAAGTAAACATAATGTTTTGCATGTAGGAGTTACTGCAACTTGTCAATCATTCTGAATACTTTCTTTTTCAGAACATCCTTCTTTCTCCTGTGAATTAAGCCAGCATTGTTTTTGCTTTTAGCAATGGCTTTTGTGCAGGCTGTTGGTTTAGGCCGAGTCTTTGAATCAAAATATTGTTTAAAAAGTACATGTATTTCCTCCTCCTCTTCTGTACTCCAAGGTATTTTATTGAAATTCTTAGGCTTCTTCCGTAGTTTGAAATCAGTAGACCTGGAGTCCTCCTCCTCAAAGAAGTTCTCTGCTTCAAACAACATCTCTGTATATGTGTCAGGGTTTGTCGAGTTGTCGTCGTCATCTGACGCAGTTTGAACTTGCTGTACGTACTGTGGGTCTACATCCTGTTGATTGTCAACTTCCTTGTGGTCACCGGACAGCACAATATCTGAAAACAAGAACTGCCATTGTTAAACGATAAAAAAATCCAAATCCTCAGTGACCTTAACATTGGGCGGTCGGACGTGGGTCGTATGCAAATCAAAGCCCTAGACACACATTGTGGCCAAATATTATCAAAATCGATGAAGGGGTTCAATAGTTATTGAAAAAGGAAAGGTATTAGTAATGTACATTCGCACATATCTACGTACACACGTACGTATATACATGGACAAACGCTATATTCCCTCTTGCCTATTGGCGAGGGGATAATAACAAAGCATACATGTAACACAATGAATGATAACATCTGGCACAAATGGGCATCAGGCATGTAGCGCTCACCTGAACGGAGATCTTAAACTTTGTCCATATAACAAAATATAGGTAAAATCAATCATGTGGAATGGGTAATGAAAACCAGATACAGGCCAAAATCAGTCATGTAGAAAAAAAGAAACATTTCATGAGAAGCAATTTGAAGCTAGTAATAAAATAATTACCTTTTGGTCATCTTGGATGACCTAATTATGCAATTAAAACAAAATGCATACCAGTGTAATCTACTGGTGATTATATGGCATAAACATATCACTTTCACCAAAACCAAATATAACACGATCAAAATTATTTGACATTCACCCACAGTCTTTGGCCAGTTTTGACGAGTTCACCACAAAACCTGAAAGAGCATTGGACATGACCTATATTGCAACGAGGCCATCTGTAAATCAGTAACATACCATTGAGCTGGATCTCATCCAATCGCTTGTTCTGGAAGTCAGCAATACACCCCTGATCTTGTAGAATCAAGATTTTGGCTATCTGGGTTCTTTCCAAAATGTCGCTTGTGCCCCTGCAAAAATAATTGTCAGTTCCGGTTGTTATTTAATTATGTAAATATCTCTGTACATTATGACAATAAATTTAGGTACTTGCATTCTTAGGCTCATTGGGTTTCTTTCGGGAATATCGCTTTCTATTGTACGACATTGTACGTTATTCAGCCAAGTAAGATATACTTGGCAGTTGATACCATGAGAAATGTAACTGTTTACTTTGTTTATAGTTGTGCACTTGTGTAGCTTGCTAGAAAGTCTTAACAAATTCAGCCAAGAACAGTTAACTTACAATATACAGATCTGGTGTGAGGCATTAAAAATGACACAACAAAACTTAGCTCTATCCCCTTTTAGTTGCTGTCTATGACAAGCAGGTGTTATTGTAGAATTAGTTAATGAATTATATCAGAAGCAGGGGCATGTTTTACCTGTGAAAATGCAAATTTTATGAATTAATAACTTGCATGCATGTATGACCGGGATGTTTGTGGACTGGTTATTCTGTGATACAAATTTTGATTTGATTTAATAGTGTTTAACAGCCTGTCAACAGCCAGGTCCTCACCACACCAGTCATTTACCAGTCATTTAGCCCCACTCCTGAACAGTAATAGGATTAGTACTAATCTTATTATTTTATACTGGGTATATTAAAACTGGATTCAACTCTCACATACCAGAAAACCAAAAATGTACCAGGGATATCAGGATTATGTTATACATTGCATATAATGCTCAACAAAATCATGAAGGCACCATTTAATTGCAATGTTATACTATAGATCACACAAAAAAAGTGTACAAAACAAGCCAATCGCCAGGGAGTGTTTCACCCACTACCGCAGCCGTCGGAATAAAAATAAAAGCCACCAGAGGGTGCCAAAATCTTGAATGTAAATGCATATGACGCACAGACGTACATCAAAAGCGGTGACTATATCACAACGACCACAAGCGTCTGTGACAAAAATAACAAAAGGCCATAAAGATTTGCTCAATAATAATTGCTGGTACCTGTGTCATTGTTGCCATGTACTTTCGAAGTGATGTACTGGTGATCCTGTCAGGGGCCGCCAAGTCTGCTCTTGCACATGCCTTGGCAAGAGCATCATATGCCCGCACAACGCCATCACCTGAAAAAGAAGTGTATGGCTGTACAGTTGAAACTAATTACCGCTGATTGTACACAACGTAAAAAGAGCAAAGATAAACAATGGAGATAGTTCGAGATGAGAAGGTTGTCCTACTTGTGTGCGACACGTCGTTGACCAGATATACCCCAGTATCCCCTCCCCACCCCCGGTGTTCCCATAAGAACATGGATGCCCGACCTGCAAGCTTTTCAATACTAGAAAATGACTGCCGGCCAGCATGTCACCCCCGCGAGGAATAGAATGGATAATATATGCATGACTTGTAAATTAAGACATTTAGAGCTGAGAATACCCCTGGGGAGAATGCCCAAAATTCAGCAGTTGAATTTACAATATCCTGATTTGTTGCCAGGTGATCTTAACACAGCAAAATCTCTTGGCCTCACCACCTTTTACTCAGCTCCTATGAAAAGTAGGGGATACTGGTTAAGACTTACAAGAAAAAATTTCCATGGTCTCAAAAGAAGACTATATTGGACTTGCAGTAAATGATTCCATGATCTACCGGTCGGGTTGCTGAAGTACATGTATCCAGGTATTGCGCACAATGAATATTTGGAGGATGGTAAACATGCATATGAAGTTTCAAGTAAATAAGTGAAGCGGTTGAGGAGATATAACATACGTAAAAAACGTAAACGCAAAGTTTACAAAAACTTTAACGCAAACTTGTAAGATATTTGACCTTGGGCATGTGGGCAGCATGGGTATTGTGCACAATGAATATTTGGAGGATGGTAAACATGCATATGAAGTTTTCAGTCAATGAGTGAAGCGGTTGAGGAGATAGAACAAACATAAAAACTTTAACGCAAATTTCTATGACATTTGACCTTGACCATGGGCATGTGGCCAGCATGGGTATTGTGTATAATGAATATTTGGAGGGTTTCAAGTCAATCAGTGAAGCGGTTGCAGAAATATAACATATGTAAAAACTTTAACGCAAATGCGGACGCACGTACGTGACGTCAAAGTGCCAACTATATCGCGCTGTCCGCAAACAGGCGCGACAAAAACCAAGCAAATGAAGGATTAAAAATAGGACACTCACCATAAGTGTGTGACGTTTCACAGCCATAGGAGCAACAGAGGTAAATGCAGTTGAACTAAACATTGTGGTAAAACGACATGAACCTGGATGAAAACCAAAGTTCCAGTAGTTAAAAGTATGTCACTGCACCACGATGGTGGGCTGCAGCAGGATTGATGATAATGAATGAGTGTGTGACGTTTAACGGTCATAGGAGCAACTGAATTGGGGGAGGTTTACCTTAACATAGAAGTTAACGACGAGAACCAGGAAGTAAACATCGAGGAAACCAAAGTAAGTTACGGGTTAAAACTTGGTCACTGCAACTCGGCAATGTTGATGATAATGCATGAGTGTGTGTGAAGTTGCATGGTCAGAGGAGCAACACAAATGGTGAAGTTGACATTTAAAACATTAAGGTTAACCAAAGTGGGATGGACGGATGGTGGGGCATAAAAATGGCTGCCACAACATCCACAACTATTTCATTTCCTTCATTGGTGGAAGCAAATAACAAATAAAAGCCATTAGAGAGCGAGACCTTCGCCTGGAAAGTTATTGACCTAATGCGAGAATTCGTCCACAGACAGATATCAGACAGACACTGGGATAATCGCTATAACCCCCGTTTCTTTACGGACGACGGTTAAAAACTAACCTTTTGCGGAAAAGATATAGCCGTTCTTGGACTCGATTCCGGCAGACTTCCTGACATTCATACTCGTTAAAAAGGTAAGGCCTCTTTTCGTGTCGTTTGGCAGAATGATTGGGACACCTCTGCCAGTCTGAAACAAAATTTAAATTATTTAAAGGAACTGTCCCATAGATGTGACATCATTTATCAATATTTGGTATATTTAAATAACTGATCAATCAAATTCACATTTTATTCTTAATTTTGACATTTAGTCAGACAAGTCATTACCAATATTAAACTCTTCGATCATGTACAGCATTTACCTAAAACTGTAACGCTAAACCACATAAAAGATGATTTGATGTAGCATAGCTAGACCTACTCAGTATTACTGTCAATTAGGGCTTGCACAAAGGAACAAAATCTGAAAGTCACAGGAGCATATTTCATGTACATCCCAAAGTACACTAACGTAATGTCAGGAAGCTACTTATGAAGTTTGGTGAACATCCGACACACATATTTGGAGACATGACCTCAAGAAAAGTAGGCCAAGGTCACCAAAGGACCCTTGGAATTGTGACAGCCAGGTTTCATTTTCCCCTATTGTGGGCAAAACAAAAAGTACCATCAGACATACATGTACTGACATTAATTTAATTTTTAAATTTTCTTAAATGATTCAAGTACAACCCACAATGTATGGCCAAAGCATCCCACAGTGTATGGACATCGCACCCCGCAGTATCTATCACTAATCAGACATGCTGAAATTTATTTTAATTTCTAAAATGCAAGTACAACCCACAGTGTATGGACATTGCACCCCACAGTGTTTTTTCAGACATGCTGAAATTATTTTGATTTGAAACAGGGTCTCACGTCTCTTAAGCAGCTAAGTTCATATACGGGCGAGTCAACTGGGTCGAATCACATATAGCACCGCCAAAAGGGAGAAAATTACACAATCAACACTCAATATTTACAATACAAAAAATAATAACAATATTCAGTGCTGAAATCATAATATCTTGAGCTGGTGTCAGGTGCCCCAAAAACACACCAGCAGCACTATCAAGGGGCATAACCCAATCAAAGTCTCCAATACACTTTACAACTATATGATGGCCCGACCAGGTGAGACATGGGATTCCAGAAAAGATGAATCCCATCCTGCACAAAATTATTTTAATTCTTAAATTGTCTTAAAATGCAAGTAGAGTTACTGCACAGTATGGAGGCAACCATTTTGACGAAAGTCTTAAAATATTGGTGATAATACTCGGTTCTGTGTGCCACCACCTCACCCCATCAAAATACCCAGGAAAATCACTAGTCCCATAAGGCATGTCGCGAATGACATGCCTTCCTGCTGGAAAATCAAAATAACATGCCTTAATTTCAATAGTGCAAGTACATGTACCAACCAGTATTGCTAATTATCTGCTTCATTTAGGTAAAATTGCCATCACTTCATAGTTTAGATCAAGGACAACCAAATATACAATACAATGTCAAAATGTATTTTGGTATGTTTGGAACCTTATTACTTGCTTGTACATGTAGCATGTACATGTATACACCAAATATAAGACTGTTATTGCGGACAAAGAGAAGAATTCTAGTAGTCCAAATGACTAGCCGGTTCTCAAATTACAGGTGATAGTCCTCCCAAGAAATTAGACAGGCACAGTGGGACATGCCTTAGTGTCGACACACACAGAAGATTATAATATTTTTCTACGTATATTCATACTAATAGAAACACCAAATGTCAAATTTCTTATCTGGAGATCTGACCGACTGACAATGAACAAAAAGGCTATTAAATTGATATCCTAACAACAAGTTAACTTACTCTGCAGCAGCCTTCTTCGCCTTTAGACGCTTCGTTCTCTCGAAAATGAGTTACTACGCAACATGCTCAATTCAGCCAACATGGCTTTACTCCACATCTGCAACATAGTATAGACACAATTTGAATTTTACCCAAAACATAAAACCAAGGCTCACGTTGATAAAAAAATAGCTCACTACATGTATAACCTATAGCCAAAGCAGTTGCTTAGGCAATTTCGTTTGAAATTGTTGACAGAAGACAAGATATGCAAAAATCGGTAACAATGTTAAACAACGCGATTGCTGCAGAAAACAAGACAATTGCCATGAAGGTCAAGGCACCAATGTCAAGGAAAGAATTTGAGGAAGCAATTTATGAATTTTGTTAATAATATGACTAACGGATCAGGAGATATGGAACATTTGGACATATGTCCACAGAGCTCCATGTATTGGCGTATTTTACACAATTATTTTAGCTGAATACGCATCGAATATCAAAATTTGTAATATTTTTGTATCATTAATTTTGTTCCCTATTTAGTAATGAAGAAAATCAATAATCCATTTGTAAAAGTAAAATACACAATGATTTTGAAATCAGGGGGTATAGTACGCTTTAGACACAAAGCTTATCTGGAGCTCTGTGTCCAAAATTGTTGACACCGAGGTCATGGTCAGCCAAATTGTAGATATCCATCACTGTGGCCACGATCAGACTATAGAAATATTCAACATTTGGAACTACACAAATTTAAAAGTAATTTGACCTTGAACTTGGGCATGGAGGCTGCATGGCTGGGCTTAGAATCAAATATGATGATAAAGAGGTATATAAAGTTTCAAGTCAATGGAACTTAGGGTTGTGGAGATACTTGGTACTTAAACAAGACAAGAATGCCGCCAACGGCATGTATCCCCTCGCACTGTTGCTTAATTTCCATACTGAGCATTTTCCAAGTCTGTGACCTTTTTACCTTGGGATTAGCAGGCAGAATTGGGTTTCTGCATAATGAATCATCAATGAAATATTAAAGCATTCCATCAAGGGAAACAGAAGTTTGTTTTGTTTATTAGTGTTTAACGGCCTATCAACAGCTAAGGTCATGTAAGGCCGGGCAAACGGGTTCGATCCCATTTTAACCTGCTGCATTGGGGGGAAAATCCCAAAATAAGAACGGAATATTTACATCGAGAACAAATATATTCAGCCCTGAAATTAGAATAACCTAACCTGGTGCCAGGTCCATACCACACCAAAGTCACTTGGCCCCTTCCCCTAAAATAGGATTACGAATATTGTAATACTCACATAAGGGGTATAACCAGATTCAACTGTCACATACAAAATGCCAAAGACGTATGTGAAGGCCAAACCAGGTCTCCAGTCGGGATTCCGGTAAGCATGAACCCCGATCGTTAAATTACCCATCGCATGCTCCCACCTGCCACCCACCGGAAACAGAAGTTACAATAAATTAAGCCGAGAGTTAAGTTTTCGAAACGGAGCATTTTCTAAGTACATGTATGTGACCTTGAGGTCAGCAGGCACCACAGGCTTTCTGTAGAATGACGCGGGATGATGTTCCAAATGCATCTATGAAATATTAAATCATTCCATCAAGGGAAACAGAAGCTATAATGAATTAACCCCAACGTTAAGTTTTGTGACGGACAGACGGACGACCGGACAGACAACTTTTGGATCCCTATATCCCCTTTTCGCTGTGCGAGGGGATAAAAATGTGGCCTGTTGGCACACGAATGCCCCCGGTGGCAGATTGGAGAAACTGTGGTAAGCTTAAAGGTACATGCCCACTCAGTAGGCACAACATGTTCTCTATATCAGACATCATCAGAGACATTTCCTGGCAAAATAAACATACATTCACCATTTCCCCAGGTTATGATTGACAGTATTATACATTTTATATCAGAGGTAAATATCCACACTAATATCAGGGGCGATAACCATGTTTCCTTAAAATGTTAACAGACATTACTAATTATTCTCTGTATTTATAGTTTGATGTGCAATGATCATACTTTATAATCTGTCGAAAATACTATTTTTTTCAGGTGAGGCATTTAATTTGTATAAATAATTAAAGAATGTCATGCCTCATTTGCATATGAAAAAGGTCTGATACCACCGCACGTCACTATCAGTAAAATAAATATTACTAAATGATGATATCTGGTTAGCAGGCACTCGTAATTTTTAGAACTGGTAGAATAGTGACACAAATATACACTTATTTAATTCCTATAAAGAACAGTTTGAGCCCTCTGAGTGGGCATGTACCTTTAATTAACAAAAAGTGATAAGTATTCAAAGACTAGTTGTGAAGGTCCAAAGATCAAGGTCATATTAAATGCAACATGGATGTGTGACATTTGTGAACAAGTCTTATCTAAACTCCGGTAAAAACTTTTAAAGTGTTAAAAAGTTTAAAGTTGTGAAGGTCAAAAGGTCATGGTCATATTAAGGACAGCATGGATATATGAGTATTGCAATATTAAAGTAATCTATTAAGGGACATAGACGTTAGGACAGAACTCAGAAACTCCAGCAAACTTCTTAATGTGTGAAAACGTTTGAAGTTGTGAAGGTCAAAAGGTGAAGCTCATATTAAGGGCAGCATGGATGTGTGGCATTTGTCCACAAGAATGATGTATTGAAATATTAATATTAAAGTAATCCTTCAAGGGATATAGAAGTGATGACAGAAAAGAGAAACTCTGGCGAACTTCTTAATGTGCCAGACAGACTCAGAAGGTAAATATGGATGATAATAAGAGGTATGTGAAGTTTCAAGTCAATATGACTGAGGGTTGTGCAGATATTTGGTATGTAAACAAATTTAATGCAAAATGTTGGACATACGCCAAAAGCGGCGACAATATCACGTTGACTGCAAGCGGGCGTGATAACAAATCGGGAAAAAAGATTTCGAGAAAAAAATCTGAGCGAATGACGACAAAGTCTGTAATTTATACAAGATTTATACAAGAATGAAAACCAGTTTACCAACAGTGTCCTTGATGGCTTGTTGGTATAGTGTTACAGAGCTCCAGATAATTTGTTTTTAATTTTGCTGCGTATTTGCCAATTAAAATTGTCAAAAACCCAATTGAAATCAAGAGTAAGGCGGGGGAGTATCAAAAAGCAAAATTTACAATTTTGTGTTACATTTACCATGCTGCAGAAAACAATAAACAGACCACAAAGATAGCATATTTTTCTTATTTTCCATGAAAACACATCTTGGTATTTCATTAGAAATGAGACAAGGAGATAATTCTAATGAAATGCCAAGACATGTTTTCATTTTGAAGCAAACTATTCAATAATTGCTGTCTTAAGTGTAAACAGTAGTGTGATTTTATTAAAATTTTGAAATACCCAATTGCTTTAGAAATGATGGAGTTAAAATACTCAATTACTAATTCCTTATCTGGAGCCCTGGTGTTAGCTTTTGCAATGTGGCAGTCCGGAAATTGAGTCTCGGAATCGTTTATTTGGGAAAAATTAACACATGAACTTCCTTGAATTTGGAATTTTTTTGATGTTAGTAAATGGTGTAAATCCAATTGTTCAGCATCTATCACTAATCAGACATGCTGAAATTATTTTAATTTTTTAAATTGTTCTAAAATGCAAGTACAACCCACAGTGTATGGACATTGCATCCCAGTGTATGGACATCGCACCCCGCAGTATCTATCAGACATGCTGAAATTATTTAAATTTTTAAATTTTCTTAAATGATACAAGTACAACCCACAGTGTATGGACATTGCATCCCACAGTGTATGGACATCGCACCCCACAATATCTAAAAGACATGCTGAAATTATTTTAATTTTTTAAATTGTTCTAAAATTCAAGTACAACCCACAGTGTATGGACATTGCATCCCACAGTGTATGGACATTGCATCCCACAGTGTATGGACATTGCACCCCGCAGTATCTATCAGACATGCTGAAATTATTTTAATTTTTTAAATTGTTCTAAAATTCAAGTACAACCCACAGTGTATGGACATTGCATCCCACAGTGTATGGACATTGCACCCCACAATATCTATCAGACATGCTGAAATTATTTTATTTTTTTAAATTGTTCTAAAATTCAAGTACAACCCACAGTGTATGGACATTGCATCCCACAGTGTATGGACATTGCACCCCGCAGTATCTATCAGACATGCTGAAATTATTTTAATTTTTCTTAAATGATGCAAGTACAACCCACAGTGTATGGACATTGCATCCCACAGTGTATGGACATCACACCCCACAATATCTATCAGACATACTGAAGTTATTTAAATTTTAAATCATGCCAAAGCATCCCACAGTGTATGGGCATCGCACCCCTCAGTATCTATCACTAATCAGACATGCTGAAATTATTTTAATTTTTTAAATTGTTCTAAAATGCAATTACAACCCACAGTGTATTGGACATTGCACCCAACAGTGTTTTTTCAGACATGCTGAAATTATTTTGATTCGATTTGAAACACGTCTGTTAAGCAGCTAAGGTCATGACATATACGGGCGGGTCAACAGGGTCGAATCCCATATTGGACCGCCAAAAGGGAGAAAATTACATGATCAACACTCAATATTTACAATACAAAAAATAATAACAATATTCAGTGCTGAAATCATATATCTTGAGCTGGTGCAGGGTGCCCAAAAAAAACACACAGCAAACAAATCATCAAGGGCATAACCCGGACTAAACACTCCAATACACTTTACAACTATATGATGGCCCGACCAGGTGAGACATGGGATTACAGAAAAGATGAATCCCATTTGTTAATTACGCATACTCTCCCATTCTGCACAACATTATTTTAATTTTTAAATTGTCTTAAAATGCAAGTACAGTTACTGCACAGTATGGAGGTAACCATATTGACAAAATTCTTAAAATATTGGTGATAATACTCGGTTATGTGTGCCACCACCTCACCCCATCAAAATACCCAGGAAAAACACTGGAATTACAATACAGTGTTCTCCCTAGTCCCATAAGGCATGACATGGAAATTCAAAATAATTTCAATAGTGCAGTACCAGTATTGCTAATTATCTGCTTCATTCAGGAAAAATTTCCATCACTTCATGGTTCAGAGGACAACCAAATCTAAAACACTATGTCAAAATGTATTTTGGTATGTTTGGAACCCTATTAATTGCTTGTACATGTAGCATGTATACACCAAATATAAGACTGTGGACAAAGAGAAGAATTCTAGTAGTCCAAATGACTAGTCGGTTCTCAAATTACAGGTGATAGTCCTCCCAAGAAATTAGACAGGCACAGTGGGACATGCCTTGAGTGTCGACACACACAGGATATTATAATATGTTTCTATGTATACTGTAAAGATTCTAATATAATCACCGAAGTCCTGGGTGGGCGTTTAATAGAGGAAAGTATTATTCAGCGAAGGGAAAATGATAAAAATATACGATTTTCTACTATCTTAACAAAAACATAACGAAGGGACGTTACTCTCAAACGTCTGACCCGACTTGATTGTAGTGTCAGATTATGGATATTTTGGACCAAGACATTTCGGCCCACTTTGGTCATTATATGGTACACTCGGTAAAAATGTTTAAATACTTGTAATGTATATATCAATACAGTGTCAATCATTAATGCTGATCAGATTTACGCATATGGACATTTCGGACTGTCACCGTTTCGGACCATGGACATTTCGGCCTGTGTACGAATTGTAATAATTATGCGAATTATGGAGGGTTTTTAATGATTTAGTGATACTTTTATTTATTTGATCCAAAATGTTCAGGCAGGATTAAAAAAAATACAGGGATTAAGCCAGGGATTTTGGGAAGGGGCCTATTATTTTTATTTTGGGGAAAATTAGCGTGTGAATTTCCTTGAATTGGGAATTTGTTTGACGTTAGTAAATGGTGTAAATCCAGACGTTCAGCCTATCTTACAGAGTTTTTAAAACAAAAAAAAACAACAGTTCCATTATGACACACCTGTGCTACATGTAGTTATAGTTTGGCCAGTGTAGTATGGGAATACAAGTATGTTGAAGTCTGAGCAAATTATTAATTGGTATAAGTGGAGCGCAGTGGCCTGGTGGTTAGAGCGTCAGACTGCTGATCTAAAGGTCGTGGGTTCGAGCCTCACCGGAGGCGCTGCGTTGTGTCCTTGAGCAAGACGCTTTATCCATACCGCTTCAGTCCACCCAGCTGTAAATGGGTACCGGCTAATTACCGGGAACCTCGATTGTATTTGAATTGTATGTACATGTATATATGAAATAAAATACCTGCTCGAAATTACCCGTGAGGGTGTGCAGCAGTATAAGTGGGGAATCGCTAAAATTTACGTGTTCACATAATTGGGACGAACTTATAATATCGGATGAAGCAAAATGGTGGTGAACAGTTCCGGGACGTTTGGAATGAACTTCGGTCCGGAATTGGGATTACCAGCCCAGCTGATTTATGACTTGATCAACAACAAAAAACCAAAAATTCTGCATCAATCGTGCCGACTTGATTACGGTCGCATGATTTATACCGGACTTGATTATAGATATAAATTTGCATTTTCGCCCTAAAAGACGCGAACATTCATGATCCGACTCGGAGTTAATTGTTTTTTTGATGATTGGGGGAAAAAACGGCCCCGAGGGTTGGGGAAGGGGCCGATATTCAGCCCCTGGAAACATCATAGCTTAGTCCCTGCAGGAGACCGACGTCATTCTCTAGTCTCCATTAGCCAAACAAATCACTGTCACGTGATTAAAAAATCTTAAAGACGGTGGCCAATATTTATTGATAAACAGAAGTGAATGTGTTTGATTTAAAGTAGTGAATTTATGTTAGTTTGATGTGTATTGATACAGTTTACAATCAAAATTGTTTCGCACATTGTTTAGAAAGATGTTTCATGCATATGCATATACTGGACTGGAGAAATGGAGCTTAAAATGGGATTTGTGACCAGTGTAGCTCCAGATCGAATAGCACTCCTGTAGCATGACAACAACATAAATTGCTCGTTAGAAGCATGACAGATGTATTATTGATGGAATGGCGAACCGTGCAGATCCTGATCAGACTGCAGATGCACAGGCGATCTGGATCTACACTGGTCGCAAAACCCGTAAGCCCCATTTATCCAGTCACAGCCACATATACAAACAATAACAGACCATCCAAGACATGCTAGAAGCACGCAATGCCAATGAGAGCGAATTGACCAAAATGAGAATGAATCGACCAGTAGCCTATTTCACCAACATTGCAAAGTATACTTTTCTAGCAAAGTATACTTTGAGGGATTAATCATTTATTTTTCCCGAAATGCATTATTTCATATAGAACTAACGACTGTATGTATTTGATGATTAAAAGTATACAAAATTATTATACTGATATTACATTATCACAGCCAAAATGGCTGTGATAATATAATAAATTCAGTATAATAAAAATTAATAAATTTATCCTTAAATTGAAAATTTCACCTTCAAAGTATACTTTGCTAGAAAAGTATACTTTGCAATGTTGGTGGAATAGGCTACCGATACCGTGACCGCTACGTCTCACTTCCCATTATCGTGGTCGAGACAAAAATCATCCAATTATGTTTATCAATGGAGATCAACTTAAACCAAATTGACACATACATGTATATTCATTCAATATTGATGAAAACTCCACTGCACAGGAATGCCACACCGGAAACAAACAGAATATATTTGAAAGCCAAAACAAGGCCAAAGCGGACCATGTATTGGGGTGGGGGTGGGGGCAGTCTTGAGGGCCCGATATTGCTAGGGGGTCCGGGAGAGGGCATGCTCCCCCATAGTTGCGAAGGTAACTCTTGCAATCTAGCCCCGTACCGTCCGTAGGCAGAGTTACGATTCCACTCACAGGATTCCTCTGCAGAATAGCGAATCGGATCTGATTCGCACTTTAGCAGTTAATTGTGAAAGATTTTCTATTTTTTTTAACTGAAACGAGTGTTAATATTATGAAAATAACATATTCAAGTAACTATGACATAAATTTACAGGAGTAGATGACCTGATAAGTAAATTTCAGCTAGAATCAACAAGAGACCCAGTCAGTGGCAGCCAAATTCATGCATGTAAAAGTTAAGATGGGATCCATTTTCTGTAAATGCAAAAAATAATTTTCTAAACCTTCTACAATGTTAAAAATTGTTTCAGAATTATTGATTTGTATTCCTTTTATAATATTAATATTTTTGCAGAGGAATCTGATGAGTGGAATCGTAACTACATATATACCAACAGTACAGGAGTAGACTGCAAGTTACCTTCGCAAATAGCTCCCCCAGAAATGTAAGAGGCGACAAACGCGATTTCCTGCATTCTCAGGGCCTAGTTCTATAACATAAAACGTATATATATTCAATATTTTTCATCTGACTGTTATTTCTGATTGAATACTCAGGTCCATCAGATAGCAAAACCCGAGGTCTAATATTATTGGACTATCTCAGGGCCAAGTCTTGATTTTAGTAGGTGGGTCCGGGGGCATGCTCCACCGGAAATGTTTGAAATCTAAGAGACGTTAAACGCCATTTCATGCATTCTCGGGGCCCGATATTGCTAAAGTGGTCCGGGGGAATGCTCCCCCCCCCCCCCCGCCCACCAGAAATTTTTGAAATCTAAGAGGCGTGAAACGCCATTTCCTGCATTCTCAGCAAGTTTGACAATGAGAATATGAGCTTTATTACAGACATATTGAGGGGGCCTGCCCCAACAAAATGATTGGGGGTAGGGTGGGGCACTTCCGTCGCCCCTATATCTGTCTAAGACTGTAACTAGAGTTCACAAATCCTGTGGCCATGTGTTCACTATTAGCTACATTCAATCTCAGGCACAGGGCTCCAGATAAGGAATTAGTAATTGAGTATGTTCACTCCTGTCCATCATATCTGAAGCAAATTAATGGGTATTTTAATTGGGTAAAATAAAATCACACTACTGTTTACACATCAACAGACAGCAATTATTGAATAGTTTGTTTCGAAATGAAAACATGTCTAATGAAATACCAAGATGTGTTTTCATGAAAAAAAATAAAAAAATATGATATATGTGTGGTCTGTTTATTGTTTTCTGTAGCATGATAAAGGTACCACACATTTGTTATTGCTTTTCGGTACTCGCTACTCAGGCCCGTAGCCAGACCTGTTTGAAGGGCGGGGGGGGGGTCGTTTCGAATGCCCAAGGGTCCTGAGGTATCTAGGGGGGTCTAAAAAGTGACCTCGAGGCTAAAAAATAAAGTGGACCTCGAGGTGGGGGGGGGTGTCGTCCGACTGCTCCAACCCCCCCCCCCCCCCCCGGCTACGGGCCTGCTACTTCTGATTTCGATTGTTTTTTTTGGCCAATTTTAATTGGGTATTTACACAAATACGCAGCTTATCTGGAGCTCTGAAGGTATATTATGATCTTATAGTTTACTCCATTCTCTAAACACAATGAACAGTGTTACTCCAAAAGACTAACGATATATTAATTAATAACAATATGACAAGTATACTGATAAGAATAGACACTATTATGGATAAAACCTCCATGCTT
The DNA here is from genome assembly GCA_029237695.1 of Conchocele bisecta. NCBI lineage: Eukaryota > Metazoa > Mollusca > Bivalvia > Lucinida > Thyasiridae > Conchocele > Conchocele bisecta. The sequence continues at coordinate 101,209,684 of CM055268.1, read as the reverse complement.
TCAATATAAAATGGCTACCAAACACTTACTGTTTTCATCAACTTGTGAATCGTGACGAGTCGTGTCTCTGTGTCGTCATCAAGTGTTCCGATAGCTGGTACTCGGTTTAGTATTCGCCCCCCGAATACAACAACACGTACTGGTTCCCGCTATCTATATCACGTGGTCTTGCAGCGCGCGAAACGGCGAATCAAAACAAAACTCGAATCATTTATGATCTTGGCCGAACGTAGCCGAAATATCCGCAAATCCGAAAACTAGTGGGGTGCACCATGGACAACTATTCATCTGACGTGTTTTCATCCTTGGTGACGGATGGAAGGGTAAAATTATGGGGTGCAACCCATAAGTCGAAAATTCCCCACAAGTCTATACTGTACTGGCCATTCGCCCCACAAGTACCTCTCAGTGAGAGCGGACGGACGGACGGACGGACGGACGGACGAGGGTAACACTAAATGCCCCCTCCACTATCGTGGTGGGGCATAAAAATATTCCAAAGGGTGTTCGAGTTATGCTCTGGATACAAAATCAGAGCACGAAACAACAAAGGGAGAAAAGTAAACAAGAATTCCGCGGAATCAGATGCCTCGCCTTGTCCCGCCTTGACCTCGAGCCTGGGCCCGAAAGCAACTTTCACTGGCCCGAACATATTATACAATTATTGACTAGTGAGCCATAGAATATCAGATATTCTATGGCTCATAGTCTAATAATTGTTTTATTATATGATAATAGTCTGTATATAGCACTTACGACCTTATGCTACTAGACAAAAATTGTAAAAAGAATTTGAAAAAAAAAATGATTTTTTTTTTTAAAAAAATTAAAAATAATAATGCTTGCTACTGGAGCCCAGAATTTTTTTTAATAGTCCTATATTTATCTACATATATCTGCACAGGTCCACATAATGCCACAATATTTTCTACACAGTTTACGGAAATGTAATATACAAAAAAAAAAAAATATAATAATGCTCGCTACTGGAGCCCAGAATTTTTGTTAATAGTTACGGAAATGTAATAATGTACCTGTATAAATTACCTGTAATAAGTTAGTGGTCAGGTAAAAAAATTGAAAAAGAATGTAAAAAAAAAAATGGAAAAAAAAAATTAAATTTAAAAAAAATAAAAGAATAATGCTCCCTACTGGAGCCCAGAATGTTTTTTAATAGTCCTATGTTTATCTACATATCATATATATACAGGTCCACATATTGCCACAATATTTTCAACACAGTTTACGGAAATGTAATATAATCATTTACCTGTATAAATTACCTGTAAGTGGTCAGTGGTCAGTTGCACATGCTAGCACATGCACAGGTGAATAGTCTGTATATAGCACTTACGACATTATGCTACTAGACGAAAATTGAAAAATAATTTGAAAAAAAAAAATGAAAAAAAAAAAATGAAAAATAAATGAAAAAAAAATAAATGGAAAAAAAAGGAATGAAAAAAAAAATGAAAAAAAAAAATGGAAATTTTTTTTTTAAAAATAATAATGCTTGCTACTGGAGCCCAGATTTTGTTTTAATAGTCCTATATTTATCTACATATATCTGCACAGGTCCACATAATGCCACAATATTTTCAACACAGTACCCAATGTAGTAATTTACCTGTATAAATTACCTGTGGTCAGCAGTGGTCAAGCACTGGACATTTGCACATGCAAGCCCATGCTAGCACATGGTTCTCCCAGTCTCTATTGTTCTCTCTACAGGTAAGGTGTACAGAGCACACGAGAAAAGGTGTACGGAGCAGACGAGAAAACGGGTCTTCATGCATTATTGTCCAGTTTGTAGAGTGCACAAAACAAAAAAGGGAGATACCTCAAAAATTAGCTACGCAAGAGTTGTCATTCTTGTGCGCGACACACCTCCGGGTCGTGGTCTATGCATGTGTGAAGTTTCATGAAAATATTCCAAAGGGTGGTCGAGTTATGCTCCGGACAGGAAATCAGTGCGCGAAAACAAAAAAGGGAGATAACTAAAAAATTAGCTATGCAAGAGTTGTCATTCTTGTGCACGACACACCTTCGGTTCGTGTTCTAATTGAATGTGTTAAGTTTCATAAAAATATTCTACAGGGTGGTCGAGTTATGGTCAATCAGTGCGCGAAACAGAAAAGGGAGATAACTAAAAAATTAGCTATGCAAGAGTTGTCATTCTTGTGCGCGACACACCTTCGGGTCGTGGTCTATGCATGTGTGAAGTTTCATGAAAATATTCCAAAGGGTGGTGGAGTTATGCTCCGGACACGAAATCAGTGCGAGAAACAAAAAAGGGAGATAACTAAAAAATTAGCTATGCAAGAGTTGTCATTCTTGTGCGCGACACACCTTCGGGTCGTGGTCTATGCATGTGTGAAGTTTCATGAAAATATTCCAAAGGGTGTTCGAGTTATGCTCCGGACAAGAAGTGTCTGCGGCGGACGCGGACACGGACGCGGACGCGGACGCGGACGCGGACGTGTCGCGCTGTCAAATCCATAGTATCCCCCGACGGAGTCCGGGGGATACAATTACCGTTTTATCTGGAATACTTTGTATGGTAATTAGGGCGGCGGGTGGAAAACTCGAGAAAAAAAGTAGAAAACATGATAGAATATCCGTTCTCGCTAGGTCTAAAAAAAATAGCATCGACGTTATAGTGTTGGCCGATAAGAAAATATCAAACTTGGAGTTTGAATCCGTGGTGGAAAAAATGGGGAGATATGAAGAATTAAAAAATGATATTGGAATCAAAGCGCGCGCCATCATGCCAAAAATTGAGTGTACTGATTGGGATAAATTTAGGGTAAAACTTGGAAATAAAGTCGGAGGAAATGTTACAGCATCATTGTGATATTTTATAAAATAATTTTTAAAAAATAATTTTTTAAAAAATAATTTATTTTCTTATAATTAATTATATTGGTGCAGTAAACAATTTAAATCAGTAAACATAATAATCATTAAAAAAAATAAAAAATTAAAATAAATTAGGTCCCATCGAGCTCGAACTCGCGCCGGAAAAACCTAATTTTGTTGGTGGAAATATTTATTTTTTTCTTATATTAATTATTATGTAATAATAGGTGTTGTTCAGCTTTAAATTATTAAAAAAAATTACAAAATTAATTATAAAATTAACAAAATAACGAACCATCCCAGGTTTTCTTTCGCCAATAGGTATTAATAAATAATTATAATTTGCACAACATTTGTATGTTGTATAGGAAACTGATGAGTATATACACGCGTTTGTTGACCTTACACAAATTGGTCTCATCTCATGCATGCCATGTTGTTGATCCGGTATGACGTCCGTCTCGTCTGTTTAATGGTAGCAGTCTATACATATGTGTGTATTTGGTGATGTAATTGCATAGCTCAAAGGTGCCGGCCTAAAAGATTTCTGCCTAAGAGCTTGCAATTTCGGAAACCAAATTCACACATAGGCTCGCCTTACTTCGCTGGTTTCTCTTAATTCGTTTCGGAGAGAAATTGGCAATGGGGTTAAAGGCGACCTGTACAAATAGACTGTGAGCCAACAGATGCGTGGGCTTGTGTAAATGCAACGTTTTTATCGGAGCGTAATAAATTACGCTGATATTTCATGTATTCGATATCGCCTAGTGTTTTCATTTTATAGAATTTATATATAGGACTATAACCCCCGTATTCTTCGTAAACTTCTTCAACACAACCATTATAAGCTTTCAATTGCCATTGTATTTTATTATCCATTTTCTCTAATAATAGTGTGTTTCTGTTCAATATAATTTTGACTCCCTCTTTTTCAAAAAATCATAAATTTGCTGTCAGGAGACAATTTCCTCGTTAACCAATTTTTGATTTTTCGAGGGTGGTGGGGGTATTATAGAGGGTTATAAATGATATCACCGTAGGTGGTATCATTTTGACTCCCTATATACTACTGCTTCATATTTCATATACGCATTGCTCTAATGGTCCTCTACCGCCCTGTGCCAAATCCACGTTCGTCCTGCCCCCGCCAAGCCCAGGGTCAAGGTCACATACTTAGTGCTTCAAAAACTTTAACGCTCAGGTAAAGAAATCTTTTACTTGGAATTTGGCCTCATTTATTATTAAAGCGATATGTGGGGCATCCGTGTTCTATGAACTAATTTTCTAGTTTAATTTAATAACTAGAATAGTTTGCCTGCTATATTCAGTATGTTTTCTGATGTAGCATAAATCGGGCTAAAATAGCCCAGATACAACGAATGTTTCTGCCTTCCGTTTCTTTCGCTGCATTCGGCCCATTCACACAGTTCCGCGGTTTGTCGGCTGTTGCAACAGAAAAAATATAATTATCGCCCTTGGGGGGACTCTCTTCAGCGTTGTGATAAAAGCAAATTTAGTCTTGAAGGACAACACAAATATTTTGAAATGCATAACTTCGTAAGCTATATTCAGTATACTTAATTCCGATGTTATCTAAATTTTGTTTTAGAAGCATTTGGACCTTTGGGCCAAATTATTTGTCGCCCGTATTAGTAAAATACCACCTGTCGTAAAACACCCAGCTCCAGATTGGTTTACGGTAAAACAAATTTTACACTTTCAATCATATGTTCAACCTAGTTTCACTGAATGGTAAGTTTTCATATACGCGTAACATAAAGCAGGCTACTTCGTCGCCCGTATTAAAAAAATCCCATTACCCCACCCACCTGGTATCGAACTGTACATGGCGTTAATAGAAGGCTAGCAAGAGTACGGTTAATATGTGAAAAGCCCCCTTGTTTCTGACTCCCACAAACACAATAAACATCAATTAGTTGTATGGTTTGTGTCTCTGGCAATCGAAAAAGGTCTTAGGTGCGTGAATATACTCACTTCAAATCGCTGTTTCCAGCCGTTATCGAGTTATTCGCATTTTGTATACCCATCCAAAGCGAAATTTGCGTGTACGAAAGAATCTCACACAGAATCGGAGGCCGTCCGGCGTGGATTATCAGTCATATTTGGCCGATAGCTGATCGCCAGCTCAAACTAATGTTGTGCACCATGACCATATACATATTATCATTAGAAACTCCAACCATACAAAGTTCGTCCAATTGTGATCGTTCACCGATCTAAAAAACACTTTTTTTGTCTAATTTCGTTCATTATCTGGAACCGGGTCAATGCACCATCTTCCCTAATACAACCACCGATGCGTCTATGTAAGAACATTTCTGATTGGCTAAATCTAAACTGTGATGACGTCACACAACCTATTTCGGTAGTCCGGAAGACATAATCTAATAGTACGCGAATCATGAATGAAAGGCAATGGAATTGGAAAAAAGGTGTTTTTTTAGATCGGTGAACGATCACAATTGGACGAACTTTGTATGGTTGGAGTTTCTAATGTATATGGTCATGATGCACGACATTAGTTTGAGCTGGCGATCAGCTATCGGTCAAATGTGACCGATAATCCACGCCCGACTGCCTCCAATTCTGTGTGAGTTTCTGTCGTACACGCAAATTTCGCTTTGGGTGGGGTATGCAAAATGCGAATAACTGAATAAATGCTGGAAACAGCGATTTGAAGTGAGTATATTCACACACCTAAGACCTTTTTCGATTGCCAGAGACAGAACGTCACAAAAGTCATACATTTAATCGATGTCAATTGTGTTTGTGCGAGCTTGTGTTTGTGCAGCTTATAGAATGTCATTTAGTGATGAACACACTGGTATATTTAGGTTTACAGATACTGTAAATACCTCTGAAATATTTCACAATCTACAGTAAAGATTTCTAAAGTAGTAACCTTGTGGTATATGTCTTACAGATATCGTTTAGTGTGAAAGGATGGATCCCGAGAATAACAACAACAATAATGCTGGGGCGCGACAAGCTGGCAGAGGGCCACAGAACCCGCTGTTGAATGTACGCGACCGGCTTTTCCGTGCCCTCTTCTACAGGATAGCCCTCACTTATGCCCGTGCATTCCCCAAACGTATCAGACGGGTACTCGAATGTGTTATTCTGTTGAAGGTAAGATGCCGGCTGTCATATAGTCATTGTTGGATGTGTAACTAGCTGTCCATATAATAACAAAACAATTCCGGTTATAATTCGGCCGGAATTTGACCCTTTAATTGTGAAGATGCATACACCATTTTACTGACAAGATATGCGGCTGTGACTGGAGAAATGGGTCTTATGGGTTTTGCGACTAGTGAAAATCCAGAGTCAGCCTCCCCGTGTACCGGATAGGATACAGTAACGCGGCAACGGTCAGATATATGATATAGAGAATAGTAGGTTAGTGCCTTGAATGGGAAAATATATCTGGCAAGGCTTCGGAAACGGAATGGGCGAGGCTCTGCCGAGCACATCCCGTTTCCGTGCCGCGCCAGATATTTTCCCCATTCACGACACTAACCTACCATTCTATTTATCCCGTCAACACCTACAAATACATGTAGCTTTAAAATACTGAAAGTCACCCCAGCACACCGCACATATTCATATGCAATGATTAGGTCGTATTGACAGGATATCAACATGTTTTCACGGCACCGTGTTTCACGGCACATACGCACTGTGTTAACGGGATAAGACACGTTTACAAAGCAATTATCTTGGCGGGACCTTAAATTCGATATTGACCCTTGCGTTGACGGGATAAGTTATACACGTTTACAAAGCAATTATCTTGAATCAGACCATGACCTATGTGGCGGGACCTTAACACAATAGTACACGTACATTCGATATGCACAGTAGCTGGGCCCGAAAACATATTACAGCATACTTTGCATAACCAAATATCGATCATTCCCTGCCTGATATGTTATGCCCTGACCAACCGTCAAATATCATTATTATATAGGATAACACCGTTACGGCCGAGTCCCCATATATCACATTCACTCACACTTTCACGGTCTTACATACCGTCTTCGTGCGATATGAGAATGAACTAGCTAGGTCAAATTAACCGCCTCATTGCCTCCCTCATTTAATGCACATATTTCGACTGTATGGCAGATATTAGTAAATTCGGAAACAAACGGGCCAACGGTCATTGGCCTGCCACTTTTGGGCTCAAATGCCCGGGTTTGGATAGTCCTCGAGCCAATTCCTACCCTTAAATATAAGATAAAACAAAAATCGATATGTTTTATTGAGGCCCTTGGCACAATAATAAGGTAACAGTGACCAGTTATCCGCCAGTTTCGTATAATACACTTTCTGCTGATTAAAACTCATTTTAATTGTTTAATTATTATTTTGTACTTAATTTTTTTTATTCAGGTTTTACATCGTATTAATTGATGAATTCTCATTCCAGGGCCATCTGACCTGTTCCCATTGATCAGAGATGGGCAAATACGAATTGAGGGTATGTTGTGACAAACAATAATCAAAACAACAGATTTTTCTGGGAGTTTCAAACAATAATTTATTTCAGAGAAAACTCATGGATGGGAACTGGTTTGCACCATGATAGTACATTTGCCTCTGGATGATGATTGAGAACACATACAACATTCAATCTGTAGTTCCGCAAGTGACGTGGCACGGCATGGTTTTAAAGTGAATATTGTACCTTAGCATTGGATAATTTTAAAGAGGCTGCACCGAGATAGTTCACATTCCTACATAGGTAAGGAAATAGAGCAGTACATTTGTGTTTATGTAAAAGCTTCTAGTGTGTCTTGGTCACAAATGTCGAACGCATATTGCTGTCTGCCCATTTATTTGGAATATTGAATTAAATACATACTGTCCGAGGGAGTGAAATGGATAATTTTAAATTAACTGGTCACTATAGTCCGCAGACGATAACTTGCCACTTGTTTACAAGCAAACCGGTCATAAACAAAACACAGAATATGTGAGACAGGTAAATATACCCGTGCCAGTATTCCTTTTCAATATTGATTTTGAGATTTGTCATCAAGTCCTATGTAGCCGAGGGGTTAGAGTGACGGATATCAATGCCGTAGGTAGTGAGTTCGAATCTTGGTTGTTCATACATATACATGTATACGCATATATTTTGATTTGTTTATATTTTATTATATATTTCTTTTTTATATGTGTTGCTCTTACATACTAAGCATGAGCTAGATTACATGTAGAACGCTAGTCACACTTTGAAGAAAACTAATAACTAAATGCACATTTCATATGTGTGTACATGCAGAATATGGAGTATGTTCTCACCAATCATGTCACATTGAGGTCATACAGCAATAGTGATAATTCTAGCCGTTTCACTTATTCCCTTCTCCAGCAAGCAATCATAAAATGAACAGAATTATATCGACAAAAGTAATGCGTTTTGTGAGATTCGAACTCTCGACCAGATAAAATGAACATAAGTTCTCCCGCTTCGATACCACTGAGCCACACTGCGCGTCTATTTTGCGCACCAAGATACACTATTATATTGAAATGCATGCACGTGCACTTTATCATGTAGTTATTATACACGAACACGAGGCTATGATATGATAATACACCTGGTCTACCTATATTTGGACTCATCGATTGACCTCTAGCAACTTATTATCGTCTGTCATTTATACCCTCTAAAACAATATTGTGAATAAATTGTGTAGTGGCAATGTCAATGGTAGTTAGCAAGGTACTTTATAATTAATATATAACGGCAGCTAGCTCAATTGTTACACTGGTACAGTGGGGTCAGCGTGTAAGTACACACACGAACGAACACGACAGGTTGGTTCAATTGTTACACTGGTACAGTGGGGTCAGCGTGTAAGTACACACACGAACGAACACGACAGGTTGGAACCAACCTGTCGTGTTCGTTCGTGTGTGCACTTACAAGCGTGTTTCGGTTGTCTATATATCTATGAACAAGGCTACTAACTTTGGTCGGACACGACCTCGTATCACAACACATTTATATGTATATTTTGGCGGAAAGTGCACATGTTTATTTGAGAATTATTGTTATCTTGCTAAAATATTATTTTACTGATAGTGACGAGCGGTGGTATCAGGTTATAATTATACGCAAATGAGGCAAGATATGTTTTAATTATTTACAATATTTAAATGCGTCATTGTTAAAATAATATTTTCGACATATTATAAAGTATGATCATTGCACATCAAACAATAAATACAGACAATAAATAGTAATGCCCTTTAACATTTTAAGGAAACACGGTTATCGCCCCTGATATCAGTGTGAAACTTTACGTCTGATATAAAATGTATAATAATGCCAGTCAATAAGTGGGATAATGGTGAATGAATATTTATTTTGCCAGAAATTGTCGCATATGATGTCTCTGATATAAAGAACAGTTTGTGTCTACTGAGTGGGCATGTACCTTTAACCCTTTGAACCCGAAAGCCTGCTATAGCGGTTTATGCAAACAGTTTAGATCCAGATGAGCCGTCTCATCAGGATCAGCACGTTTTGAAAGTAGTGTTTATATTTTTAAGAACATAAAATAACCCCTTTTCATAAATGGACTAGTCTGAAAATCAGTTTGTGACGATTGGATTGGTTACAAAATTAACAAAATCCATTCGAGTTACATGGGGGTGAAATGGTTAAGTTTCCTAGTCTTGCCTGATAATGTAGCCAACACACGTATATGTGATCATCCGACCAGGGGCCCGTTTCACTAAACTTCGTACGATAAAAATGTTCGTACGAAGATTTACATGACGTTGCCTCTCACATTAACGTGTTTCTCTAATGCTATTGTACTATCTTCAGATATTAAGGGAAAACATGTGGAAACATTAATTAATTAATTTACAATGGTATCAAGTGGATAGTGTTAAACTTTTATTTAGCCGGAAGCATGTGCGATGCACTCAATGTACTTTTTACGTAGGAGAGCTACATTCACTAATCCAGGTTATACGGTTGTATCCAAAACATAAGGTATTACGGTCGTATCCAAAATATAAGAACGGGGACTATCACAACATCTCCCTTCTTAAATTTCCATACAGATGAGATTTCGAAAATAATATCACAAAATGCCATATGTATGCATGGCTGATATTTGACTAGAAATATATACTCAACAAAACTAGAAACGTCCCTGTTTTATAGCCGGTGTAGCTCTGTCTATGTATGTACCACATGTTCAAAGTACATGTATTTTAAACCGTGGCGATGTTCAGAATACGATCGTGTAGAGTTTAGCCGATACACACGGTTTACATAGCGGCCAGTGACCGGAACGTTGATTTCCACTTTTTGCACGTGCACGCTATACTTGTCATCGATAAGGTAATTCAGTTCATGTCGTACCATTCATGCGATAGGGGCTATTCGGAAAATTAAAAAACTTTTTTAATTGTTCACTGTTTTCGATATGCCACGGCTTTCCGAAAACGAGCGAAATCAGGCAATTGGGATGCTTGCGGGTGGGATGGCCGCCAGGGCGGTCGCGCCTCGGTTTGGTTGCTGTCGGAAGACGATTGATCGTCTTTTGCAGCCCGGTACCAGCAGACTGGGGCTGTTCACGACCGGCAGCGACCTGGTAGGCCTCGCGTAACGACGGCTAGAGCCGATCGTTACATTACGTTGACGCACTTACGTCAACGTCGATTGGCAGCCACAGTCACTGCTAGCCGATACGGTGTCTCAGGGCAGACCATTCGCAACCGGTTACGTCGCAACGCCCAACCAATCCGGGCACGCCGCCCGTACACTGGTCAGATAATGACCCAACGTCACCGTGCTGCCAGACTGTTATGGGCGCGACGTCATCTGAACTGGAGAAGGGCTGACTGGAACCGAGTTTTGTTCACCGATGAATCTCGGTTCACAGTTAGTCATGCTGACGGAAGATTACGGGTATACAGGCGTAAAAATGAAAGATTCACCGATTGTTGCATTGTTGAGAAGAACAGGTTTGGGGGAGGGAGCGTAATGGTCTGGGGTGGGATCATGGGAAACCGGAAGACAGATTTGGTTGTTGTACAGGGCAACATCAATGCACAACGTTATGTTGCAGATGTGCTAAATGCACATGCCTTACCATTTATCCGTCAGCATGGTCCTGGTGTGACATTGATGCACGACAATGCCCCGCCCTCACGTAGCCAGGGTCACCACTCAATACTTACAGCAAAACAACGTCGACGTCATGCCATGGCCCGCGGTCTCCCCGGATCTCAATCCCATTGAGCACATATGGGATGAGCTGGGCCGCAAAGCACGAGCTAACCATCAGATTGACAATGTTCGCGATCTTACACGGGCGTTACAACGGGAATGGAGGAATTTGCCCAACGCACTGGTATTGCGTTACGTCACGTCGATGCGGCGTAGGATCATTGCATGCATTCATGCAAATGGTGGCCACACTCGGTACTAACGAGTTACTGAATTTGCCACATTACTTATTGAAATTCCATCTCTAAACATTAAGTAACACATTTCTGAGTTTTTGTGATTTTTGATTTTGACCCCTACCGCCCTTGGCCGGTTATCTCTCGAATATTTAACAAAATATCCAAATGCAATTTATTGGCTTTGATACAGAAATGAATGAACTTGTTTTTCCATTTTGATTTTTAAAAGTAACCCTTTTGGTTTTTGATGAATCTTTCCTTAAACATGGAGGGACGTTTCTAGTTTTGCTCAGTATATGACTATGAATTGGACAACTCATAAATGTAGGTCTCCGATGAAACAATATCATGTAAACATGTACATGTATGTCTATGAATAAAATCATGTAATGAACACTCCTGGGTTCTGTCTATTATATGAACACTCCTGGGTTCTGTCTATTATATGAACACTCCTGGGTTCTGTCTATTATATGAACACTCATGGGTTCTGTCTATTATATGAACACTCATGGGTTCTGTCTATTATATGAACACTCCTGTGTTCTGTCTATTATATGAACACTCCTGGGTTCTGTCTATTATATGAACACTCCTGGGTTCTGTCTATTATATGAACACTCCTAGGTTCAGTCTCTTCCTTAGCAAATTGGAACATTGTCATCTGCTTGGTGTTGTGATTACCTATGAGACTTTTGAGTTACGACATCACGGTAGCTGTCATATGAACACAAACGACTGAGTTAGTCGGTTCGGCGACCTATCCATGTGCCTGTAACATCGTTGGTTACTTCGCAAGTTCCGGCCATATCGATTTACATTACGAAAAACACCAACAAAAGAGCCATCTTTTTCCGTATATCTGAATTTTTGTCAAATGTTCTGCACAACCCCGAGAAAATATTTTTATATTAGTTCGCGGTTTATGTTCAGAACATTTCCACCCATTCATGTGTCTGTAACATGTTTGTCTGTTTTGCAAATGTCGGTCATACCGATTTACATTAAGAATATTCTGCGCTACCCGGAGAAAATATATATTGAAATTAGTTAGGGGTTAGTGTCCAGAAGATTTGCACAAATGCATGTGCCTGTGACATGTTTGGTTACTTGGCAAATGTCGGTAATATCGATTTATATTACAAAAAAGCACCAAAATAATAGCCCTATTGTTCGGTATATCTGAGTTTATGTCAAATATTCTGCGGTACCCCGAGAAAATACATATTGAAATTAGTTAGGGTCCAGTTGGTTAGTTGGTTAGGGTCCAGAAACGTTTCACCTATCCATGTACCTGTAACATGTGTAGTTACTTCGCAAATGTCAGTCATATCGATTTACATTACGAACAACTGTAAAAATTGGCCTATTTTTCGGCATAGCTGAATTTATGTCAAATGTTCTGCACTATCTGAGAAACTCCACTTTGAAATGAGTTCAGCGTTAGTGTCCGGAAAATTTTCACATATCCATGTGTCTGTAACATGTTTGGCTACTACACAAATGTCGGTTATATCGATTTACATTACGAAAAACGCTAAACAAAAATAGACATATTTTTCGGAATACCTGAATTTATGTCAAATATTCTGGGCTACCCCGAGAAAATCCATTTTGAATTAGTTCAAAGTTAGTGTCCAGAAAGTTTGCACCTATCCATGTGCCTGTAACATTTATGATTACTTCGCAAATGTCGGTCATATCGATGTCGATACATTACGAAAAACACCAACAAATCTCAATGTTTTTCGGTATATCTGAATTTATATCAGATATTATGCACTACACCGAGAAAATACATTTTCAAATTCGTTCAGGTTAGTGTCCCTATAATGTGCACCAATCCATGTGTCTGTAACATGTTTGGTTACTTCGCAAATATCAGTCATATCGATTTACATTACGAAAAACACAAACAGAATAACCATATTTTTCGGTATATCTGAAGATTTGCACCTATAAATGTGCCTGTAACATGTTTGGTTACTCCACAAATATCGGTAATATCGATTTATATTACGGAAAACACACACAAAATAGCCCTATTGTGCGGTATATCTGAATTTATGTCAAATAGTCTGCGCTACCCCGAGAAAATATATTTTGAAATTAGTTCCGGGTTAGTGTCCAAAAACGTTGCACCTATGCATGTGCCTGTAATATTTGTACATGTAGTTATTTCGAAAATATTGGTCATACCGATTTACATAGCGAAAAACTATTATAGACATATTTTTCGGTATATCGGAATTGATGTAAAATATTCTGGGCTACCCCGAGAAAATAAATTTTGAAATTAGTTCAGAGTTAGTGTCCAGAAAGTTTGCTCCTATCCTGTATTAAAATGTGTGGTTACTTAGCAAATGTCGGTCATATCGATTTAAAAACATTACGAACAGCACCCAAAACTCACAATGTTTTTCGGTATATCTGAATGTATGTCAGCTATTCTGCACTACACCGATACATTTTGAAATATACTGAGCAAAACTAGAAACGTCCCTCCATGTTTAAGGAAAGATTCATCAAAAACCAAAAGGGTTACTTTTAAAAATCAAAATGGAAAAACAAGTTCATTCATTTCTTTATCAAAGCCAATAAATTGCATTTGAATATCTTGTTAAATATTCGAGAGATAACCGGCCAAGGGCGGTAGGGGTCAAAATCAAAAATCACAAAAACTCAGAAATGTGTTACTTAATGTTTAGAGATGGAATTTCAATAAGTAATGTGGCAAATTCAGTAAATCTCGTTAGTACCGAGTGTGGCCACCATTTGCATGAATGCATGCAATGATCCTACGCCGCATCGACGTGACGTAACGCAATACCAGTGCGTTGGGCAAATTTCCTCTATTCCCGTTGTAACGCCCGTGTAAGATCGCGAACATTGTCAATCTGATGGTTAGCTCGTGCTTTGCGGCCCAGCTCATCCCATATGTGCTCAATGGGATTGAGATCCGAGGAGACCGCGGGCTATGGCATGACGTCGACGTTGTTTTGCTGTAAGTATTGAGTGGTGACCCTGGCTACGTGAGGGCGGGCATTGTCGTGCATCAATGTCACACCAGGACCATGCTGACGGATAAATGGTAAGGCATGTGCATTTAGCACATCTGCAACATAACGTTTGTGCATTGATGTTGCCCTGTACAACAATCAAATCTGTCTTCCGGTTTCCCATAATCCCACCCCAGACCATTACGCTCCCTCCCCCAAACCTGTTCTTCTCAACAATGCAACAATCGGTGAATCTTTCATTTTTACGCCTGTATACCCGTAATCTTCCGTCAGCATGACTAACTGTGAACCGAGATTCATCGGTGAACAAAACTCGGTTCCAGTCAGCCCTTCTCCAGTTCAGATGACGTCGCGCCCATAACAGTCTGGCAGCACGGTGACGTTGGGTTATTATCTGACCAATGTACGGGCGGCGTGCCCGGATTGGTTGGGCGTTACGACGTAACCGGTTGCGAATGGTCTGCCCCGAGACACCGTATCGCCTAGCAGTGACTGTGGCTGCCAATCAACGTTGACGTAAGTGCGTCAACGTAATGTAACGATCGGCTCTAGCCGTCGTTACACGAGGCCTACCAGGTCGCTGCCGGTCGTGAACAGCCCTAGTCTGCTGGTACCGGGCTGCAAGACGATCAATCGTCTTCCGACAGCAACCAAACCGAGGCGCGACCGCCCTGGCGGCCATCCCACCCGCAAGCATCCCAATTGCCTGATTTCGCTCGTTTTCGGAAAGCCGTGGCATATCGAAAACAGTGAAAAAGTAAAAAAAAAATTTAATTTTCCGAATAGCCCCTATCGCATGAATGGTACGACATGAACTGAATCACCTTATCGATGACAAGTATAGCGTGCACGTGCAAAAAGTGGAAATCAACGTTCCGGTCACTGGCCGCTATGTAAACCGTGTGTATCGGCTAAACTCTACACGATCGTATTCTGAGCATCGCCACGGTTTAAAATACATGTACTTTGAACATGTGGTACATACATAGACAGAGCTACACCGGCTATAAAACAGGGACGTTTCTAGTTTTGTTGAGTATAGTTCAGGGTTAGTGTTTATTGAACATGTAGTCAACATTTAGGAGTGATATTGGTCTCCAATTGTCTATGGAAAGTGTGCTTTTATCTTCTTATTTTGGCAATAAAGTAATTATTCCTCGTTTTCGCAATTCATTTAAAGATCCATTTGCATACGAATAGTTAATCGAATGTATGTAATGTTCCTTTATGTCATTCTAATATAGTTTATGAAATTCAGCGGTTAGACCATCTTATCCAGGGCTTTTCCGTGAGTCATATATGTTTCATTTCTTTTATTGCTGCTTCACATTCAAATGCATTTATGAGACCCTCACACGACTGTTTTTCATCTTCATTTAGTTTTTATTCAATGTGATTAAATAAACTATTATATCATGTTCTATATTTTTATTTTCGACATACATATGCAATCAATATTGTTTCACATGATTGATAATTGTAGTGTGATCACTTTGTTATGTGCCATTTATTGTTGAATGTTTTATTTTTTTTTCTTCAGATCTCTTTTTTCTAAGTTTGAAAAATATTTTTTTTAAGCTTTTGATCTTAAGAGGGTTCCTTTTGTGTTTTCTTCAAATATTTTGTTCAACTTACCGTTTTAAATATTTAGTCTGTCAACGGTGTATCGATTGGTTGGGTTGTCCGCTAATTTGTTTTCTAACGGTATATTTTCTAGCTCAATTTTTTTTTCATTTTCCCTTTCACCGTTCTTTTGTTTACTTGTATTATATTGCTTCATTTCGTATACACGTAGTTCCCTTTATTAATTCCCACAATGTATTTGGATTACAACCTATATGGTTATTTACAGTTTCCTGAATCGATGCTTTTATTATACGCCCGTTTGAAAAAAACGGGACGTATTATGTATTCATCTTGTACGGGCGGGCGGGCGGCGGGTGGGCAGGCACAGCTTGTCCACGCAATAACTAGAGTACTACTTGACGGATCGTAACCAAATTTGGTATACATGTTTATCACGGCAAGCCGAATAAGCCTATCGATTTCAGAGATTTCCCATGACTTATCTCCCCTTGGCGGCCATTTTTAGCTCGACTATTCGAAGAATAGTTAGAGCTTATGTTGTCACCCCGGCGTCGGCGTCGGCGGGCGTCGGCGGGCGTCGGCGTCGGCGTCGGCGTCGGCGTCGGCGTAACGCCTTGGTTAAGGTTTTCAGTCAAGATTGTATATGCAATACTACTGGCCCTACACCCACCATACTCGGACAACTTCATCTCCTACTAATGTACATCAATAACCCCTCATCTATATTTGACCGTGACCTACACTTCATCTTGAATTACTTAGTTAATTCCAATTGGTTAAGGTTTTTAGTCAACCTTTGTTAAGGTTTTTTGTCAAGCTTGTACATGGAATATTATTGTGCATACAGACACCATACTTGGACAACCTTTTCTCATAGGGATGTACATCAATAACCCCTGACCTATATTTGACCTTGACCTACATTTCCTCTTGAATTACTTACTTCCTTCCCCTTGGTTAAGGTTTTTAGTCAAGCTTGTATATGGAATACTACTCGCCCTACACCCACCATACTTGGACAACTTCATCTCCTAGTGATATACATCAATAACCCCTGTTCTATATTTGACCTTGACCTACATTTCCTCTTGAATTACTTAGTTAATTCCCCTTGGTTAAGGATTTTAGTCAACCTTGGTTAAAGTTTTTAGTCAAGCTTGTACAAGGAATACTATTGTGCACACAGACACCATACTTGGACAACCTTTTCTCATTGGGATGTACATCAATAACCCTTGATCTATATTTGACCTTGACCTACATTTCCTCTTGAATTAATTACTTACTTCCCCTTGGTTAAGGTTTTTACTCAAGCTTGTATATGGAATACTACTGGCCCTACACCCACCATACTTGGACAACTTCATCGATTTACATAGCGCAGAATATTCTTGATGTAAATCGGTATGACCGACATTTGCAAAGCAGCCAAACATGTTACAGACACATGAATGGGTGGAAATGTTCTGAACATAAACCGCGAACTAATATAAAAATGTATTTTCTCGGGGTTGTGCAGAACATTTGACAAATATTCAGATATACGGAAAAAGATGGCTCTTTTGTTGGTGTTTTTCGTAATGTAAATCGATATGGCCGGAACTTGCGAAGTAACCAACGATGTTACAGGCACATGGATAGGTGCAAATGGGCTGGAAATTAACCCTGAACTAATTTCAAAATGTATTTTCTCGGGGTAGCCCAGAATACTTGACATAAATTCAGATATACCGAAACATATGGTTATTATTTTGGTGTTTTTTCGAAATGAAAATCGATATGACCGGCATTTGCGAACTTATCAAACATGTTACAGGCACATCGATAGGTGGAGAAACGTTCTGGACATTAACCTTGAACTAATTTCAAAATGTATCTCCTCGGGGTAATGCAGAACATTTGACATAAATTCAGATATACGGACAAACATGGCTATGTTGTGTTGTTGTTTTTTACGTAATGAAAATCGATGTGACAGACATTTTGGAAGTAACCAAACATGTTATAGACACATGAATATGTGCAAATAGTCTTGACACTAACCCTTAACTAATTTCAAAATGTATTTTCTCGGGATACAGTGACCGACAATTTCTAAGTAACTACACGTGTTACATGCACATGGGTAGGACCAAAGTTTCTGAACACTAACTCTGAACTAATTTTAATATGTGTTTTCTCGGGGTAGCGCAGAATATTTGACATAAATTCAGATATACCGAAAACCATGGCTATTGTGTTGGTGGTTTTCTTAATGAAAATCGATATGATCGACATTTGCGAAGTAACCAAACATGTTACAGACACATGGATAGTGCAAATTATAGGGACACTAACCCTGAACTAATTTCAAAATGTATTTTCACGGTGTAGTGCAAAATATTTTACATAAATTCAGATATATAGAAAAAACATTATAATTTGTTTGTGTTTTTCGTAATGTATTGACATCGATAGGACCGAAATTTGCGAAGTAACCACAACTGTTGCAGACACATGGATAGGTGCAAACGTTCTTGACACTAACCCTGAACTAATTTCAAAATGTATTTGCTCAGGGTAGCCCAGAATATTTGACATAAATTCAGATATACCGAAAAATATGAATTGTCTTTTTTTTGTTGGTGTTTTTCGTAATGTAAATCGATACGACCGACATTTGCGAAGTAACCAAACATGTTACAGACACATGGATATGTGCACATTTTCTGGACACTAACCCTGAACTAATTTCAAAATGTATTTTCTCGGTGTAGTGCAGAACGTTTAACATACATTTAGATATACCGAAAGATAGGTCAATGTTTGCAGTTTTCCGTAATGTAAATCGATATGACCGACATTTACGAAGTAACCACACACGTTACAGGCACATGGATAGGTGCAAAGCTTCTGAACACTACCCTGAAATAATTTCAAAGTGTATTTTCTCGGGGTAGCCCAGAATATTTGACATAAATTCAGATATACCGATAAATATGGCTATAATTTTGGTGTTGTTCGTAATGGAAATCGATATGACCGACATTTGCGAAGTAACCAAACATGTTACAGGCACATTGATAATAATTTCAAAATGTATTTCCTCGGGGTAGCGAGGAATATTTGACATAAATTCAGATATACCGAAAAATAGGGCTATTTATTTTTCGGTGTTTTCCGTAAAATAAATCGATATTACCGACATTTGCGAAGTAACCAAACCTGTTACAGGCAAATGGATAGTTGGACATTTTCTGGACACTCTCGGGGTAGCGCAGAATATTTGACGTACATTTAGATAATATACCGAAACATATGGTATGGTTTCAGATAGGTGTCGTGCCACAAGGGACGATTTGGATTAACCAATGAGATTGTCAGAATCGTACGGTTAAAATATACCGATGCACCGGTTCATTTCGCATGTAAACATCCGGTTTTTATTTCTGCTACGATTTTCATTAAGTTCTTTCAAAATGAATAAATTTTCAGTTTTACGATACAGAATCAATTTCAAGAGGAGGATTGTGAATTATCACAATCCATGTTATATATTTGTGTTCAATAAAATAATTCATCAGTAATTCAGCATTGTAATCCGCACCACCGCCGGACACAAACAAAATACCCCCCACACACACCATGCATACGGCCATCTCAATTTGGCGTCCGCAAAGTTCCGGTCTATATCCCCCAAAATGGGAACAATTTATATCCAACCTCCACAACCACCCTCCCCAGATGTTGTCTCTGATTACACTACATCACCGACCCCCACTAACCCGAACTTTCTGTATGTAACACAGGGCGACTTACATGACTCGAGTTACCGACAGACTGGTACCTGGACATAACGGACCAGATTTCGGACTTGTCATCATGGTCTTGTTTCGGTGACCGACTGATCAGGTGACGACGGATAACCGATACAAATATTTATATTCTATCGAAACAGATAAACGTAAGAAATAATTGTATCCGGTCGAACATTCTAACAATAATTCCTTGGTGTGACCAAGGTCAGATAAATTATCCAAATAATTATATTCGGTCGAAACAGATAACCGTAAGAAATAATTGTATCCGGTCGAACATTCTAACAATAATTCCTTTGTGTGACCAAGGTCAGATACATTATCCAAATAATTATATTCTGTCGAAACAGATAACCGTAAGAAATAATTGTATCCGGTCGAACATTCTAACAATAATTCCTTGGTACTTTTGTGACCAAGGTCAGATACATTATCCAAATAATTATATTCGGTCGAAACAGATAACTGTAAGAAATAATTGTATCTGGTCGAAAATTCTAACGATAAATACTTGTTGGGACCAAGGTCAGATACATTATCCAAATAATTATATTCCGTCGAAACAGATAACCGTAAGAAATAATTGTATCTGGTCGAACATTCTAACGATAAATACTTGTTGGGACCAAGGTCAGATACATTATCCAAATAATTATATTCCGTCAAAACAGATAACCGTAAGAAATAATTGTATCCGGTCGAACATTCTAACAATAATTCCTTGTTGTGACCAAGGTCAGATAAATTATCCAAATAATTATATTCGGTCTAAACAGATAACCGTAAGAAATAATTGTACCCGGTCGAACATTCTAACAATAATTCCTTGGTGTGACCAAGGTCAGATACATTATCCAAATAATTATATTCCGTCAAAACAGATAACCGTAAGAAATAATTGTATCCGGTCGAACATTCTAACAATAATTCCTTGTTGTGACCAAGGTCAGATAAATTATCCAAATAATTATATTCGGTCTAAACAGATAACCGTAAGAAATAATTGTACCCGGTCGAACATTCTAACAATAATTCCTTGGTGTGACCAAGGTCAGATACATTATCCAAATAATTATATTCTGTCGAAACAGATAACTGTAAGAAATAATTGTATTTGCCGAACATTCTAACAATAATTCGTTGGTGTGACCAAGTTGTGACCAAGGTCAGATACATTATCCAAATAATTATGTTCGGTCGAAACAGATAACCGTAAGAAATAATTGTATCCGGTCGAACATGCTAACAATAATTCCTTGGTGTGACCAAGGTCAGATACATTATCCAAATAATTATATTCCGTCGAAACAGATAACGGTAAGAAATAATTGTATTCGGTCGAACATTCTAACGATAAATGCTTGTTGTGACCAAGGTCAGATACATTATCCCTGGTTCGATTCCGGGCCGTTATGCATCTTTCTCACTCTGTGAGACAATTAAACCGTTGTTATTTAAGCAATAGCCATCACCGGTATTTGATTCAGACCAATAGAAGTCAACACGACAAAAGAGCAGACATTTTGCTGTAATACTATACTCAACAAAACTAGAAACGTCCCTGTTTTATAGCCGGTGTAGCTCTGTCTATGTATGTACCACATGTTCAAAGTACATGTATTTTAAACCGTGGCGATGTTCAGAATACGATCGTGTAGAGTTTAGCCGATACACACGGTTTACATAGCGGCCAGTGACCGGAACGTTGATTTCCACTTTTTGCACGTGCACGCTATACTTGTCATCGATAAGGTGATTCAGTTCATGTCGTACCATTCATGCCATAGGGGCTATTCGGAAAATTAAAAAACTTTTTTAATTGTTCACTGTTTTCGATATGCCACGGCTTTCCGAAAACGAGCGAAATCAGGCAATTGGGATGCTTGCGGGTGGGATGACCGCCAGGGCGGTCGCGCCTCGGTTTGGTTGCTGTCGGAAGACGATTGATCGTCTTGAAGCCCGGTACCAGCAGACTGGGGCTGTTCACGACCGGCAGCGACCTGGTAGGCCTCGTGTAACGACGGCTAGAGCCGATCGTTACATTACGTTGACGCACTTACGTCAACGTCGATTGGCAGCCACAGTCACTGCTAGGCGATACGGTGTCTCAGGGCAGACCATTCGCAACCGGTTACGTCGTAACGCCCAACCAATCCGGGCAAGCCGCCCGTACACTGGTCAGATAATGACCCAATAACGTCACCGTGCTGCCAGACTGTTATGGGCGCGACGTCATCTGAACTGGAGAAGGGCTGACTGGAACAGAGTTTTGTTCACCGATGAATCTCGGTTCACAGTTAGTCATGCTGACGGAAGATTACGGGTATACAGGCTTAAAAATGAAAGATTCACCGTTTGTTGCATTGTTGAGAAGAACAGGTTTGGGGGAGGGAGCGTAATGGTCTGGGGTGGGATCATGGGAAACCGGAAGACAGATTTGGTTGTTGTACAGGGCAACATCAATGCACAACGTTATGTTGCAGATGTGCTAAATGCACATGCCTTACCATTTATCCGTCAGCATGGTCCTGGTGTGACATTGATGCACGACAATGCCCGCCCTCACGTAGCCAGGGTCACCACTCAATACTTACAGCAAAACAACGTCGACGTCATGCCATGGCCCGCGGTCTCCCGGATCTCAATCCCATTGAGCACATATGGGATGAGCTGGGCCGCAAAGCACGAGCTAACCATCAGATTGACAATGTTCGCGATCTTACACGGGCGTTACAACGGGAATGGAGGAATTTGCCCAACGCACTGGTATTGCGTTACGTCACGTCGATGCGGCGTAGGATCATTGCATGCATTCATGCAAATGGTGGCCACACTCGGTACTAACGAGATTTACTGAATTTGCCACATTACTTATTGAAATTGCATCTCTAAACATTAAGTAACACATTTCCGAGTTTTTGTGATTTTTGATTTTGACCCCTATCGCCCTTGGCCGGTTATCTCTCGAATATTTAACAAGATATCCAAATGCAATTTATTGGCTTTGATACAGAAATGAATGAAATTGTTTTTCCATTTTGATTTTTAAAAGTAACCCTTTTAGTTTTTGATGAATCTTTCCTTAAACATGGAGGGACGTTTCTAGTTTTGCTCAGTATAATAATTATGAAATCAATTTTATTAATATCATTCATTGAATTATTATTGATTTGAAAAATTAAATAATGCTTTTCTTTTAAAATTAATATCAATATTTTCACCCTGTTATATTATGAATGATTAAATATCAATCACAGGCTCATTGCAGCTTGAAATTGAAAGATATACGAGTTGAAACTGATCTCAGAAAGTGTCCTGTCGACTATAGGATCGCGCCTAAATAATTTTTAACGGAATAGGAATACTTAATTTGATACCGACGAAAACGGATACAAAACGCCAACTTGGTGCTTAGATTTGCCATACCACCACACATATTAATTCGATGTTATATCAAAATAAGTTTGAGTATGCTGGTGTATATTTGTTCTTGATGTCTGGAACGTGGAACATTGTCAGTGACGACATTTTTTTGTCCGAGAAATTGTGAAGCTTCAAAATGCTCAATGTCACGACTGTGTTTCTAACGCAATAACCCGCTAGAATTTACTTGCGCACAATAATTTGTGAAGAATAAAACAGATCATCAATACAATCTAATGCATTGTGACAAATTTGGAGTTGAACGCGGATACGTTTTTGCCGTTGTTATATTTATTGACACCAGATGAATTTGTCCGTGTAATTCACACGACTACCCTCACACGACACTACTATCGTGTAGAATCACACAAATGCCGTGTAACACCATACTACTGTGGTGTAACACCACACGACACGACATTAGTGTAGTGTAACACGACACCGTCGTATTTGATTTGTCAAGGCAATCGTGCGTCCAAATTCTTGCATATCGTGTGATTATTGGTGTCGTGTGCGTGCCGTGTGGAGACGGTGTCGTGTTCGTTGGTGTGTGCACTTACACGCTGACTCTACTGTATATGGCATTGTCGGCATGTATATCTGGGACGTATTGCACCACATTTCATTATATTTTCTACCATATAATTGGCTGTATGTGTCAAACGCTCCAAGTGGGGAAACTCTCCGATAGCAGGCGGAGATAGCAATTAAATTATCTATATAATATACACTAAGAAGAACAGTGTTTAATTTAGGATTATCTAGCGGCCATATGTATACGGGTATATACGGGTACGACATCCGTTTATAAATATGTTCGACTCCGTCCGTACGTCTGTCCATCCGTCCGTACATCCGTTCGTCAGACAACCATATATTAACGATGTACTCGTATATTATAGATCCATTTGTACACTCATTGATTTCGAACAGGGTAGACCAAATGACACTACATACATACATACTTGTACACTCATAAACCCCATGTATTAACGTCACTCATTTAATAACGGAATAGTCTATAACGTTAGTCCGTCTGTCTGTGTATGTAGTACGGTTACAGACTGCTTACCTCGCACACTCATACGGTGTCATTCGAGTATATTCCGCTTGAAAAACGTGTTCGGCAGCACATGAGAATCGTCTCCAAGTACGACATCTCCGACATAAAACCACCATTTACACTGTTCGTTGTACGTTTCACAACTGTTCGTCCGTGTGTCTAGCGTAAGTTTCACGACCGTGCATGACCTGGTGTCAGGTCCCATACCACACCAGTGCCACTTAGCTCCAGTCCCAAAAGCAATATGATTAGTACATATCGTATTACGTTTTAATGGGACATAACAGGATTTAGCTCTCAAGTATCGGAAGCCAGCATGTACATGAGGACCAAACCATGTAGGTCGGCAGTCCGGTAAGGGTGAACCCCGATCGTTGATTTATCCGTCACATAGTCCCAACCAACCACGCACTGGACCGGTGAAAGTGACGATCTGATTAGAACGTTTTACCGTTGTAATTTATGCTACTGGAGCGAGTACTGTTACTGAATAGCGATCAGCGTCATACGTGTACAGGCTGATCTGGGTATACACTGTTCGCTATTCGGTCAACGTGACGATATGAATAGAATGTTTTACCGTTGTAATTTATGCTACTGGAGCGAGTACTGTTACTGAATAGCGATCAGCGTCACACTGCACTCGATTGGTCAACACTATCGAACAGCGTAGACTAAAACGGCGAATAACGTACGTAGTGCCTTCAACTAAACACCGGTTAGGAAATACAGAGTGCAGTAGGTTAGTGCTGTGAATGGGAAAAATATCTGGCAAGGCTCAGGAAACGGGATGGGCGAGGCTCTGCCGAGCACATCCCGTTTCCGTGCCGCGCCAGATGTTTTTTCCCATTCACGGCACTAACCTACTATTCTATTTATCCCGTCAACACCTACAAATGGCTGTACAATGCAAAAATTGTATTGACTGGATATCAAAAATGTTTCACGGCACCGTGTTTCACGGCACATACGCACTGTGTTGACGGGATAATGTCATTTTCGAGCATAAAACGTTACCTGATAAATCTCGGCTCGGAAACGGTAGGAATTTCTCGGCAAGCCTCGGAATTCCTACGCGTTTCCTAGCCTTGCCTGATAAACTTGATATCAAAAGACACTAGCCTGGTATTCTCTATTTAGCCTGTTTAGTAATACACATGGTTACATTGGATATGTTTGAAAACATATTTTGAAAATCTCACGGGAAAATGCGACTTTAGTATTTACAAAGAGTATGCAATCATGACTATTTATCAAGCTAGGCATGACTACATGTGATGTTGTCTTTACATTTGGGGTCGTCTTAGTTCCCGTCTGTTAATGGATGCTCTAAAGCACATGATTTAACAATGAAAGTGTTGAAAATATCAGCTAACACGTTTATGCTTTTTATGATCCCGGCCGTCATTATTTTGGCCGTCCGCGTTTTCGAATTGTTTGTAAGGTGCACAATGGAGTGAACATGTGGGTTGTCTATAGCCATTGTAGATGATTCCAGTAGTTAACGTGTGAGGTGCACATCACAAGTGGGAAACAACTCACAAGTAGGTGGTGTAGGTATCAATCACCTCACACGTACATCTGTAGCAGATGGACGGACGGACGGACACCCGTGACAGAAAAGTATACCCATTTTTCTCAAAACGTGGATCTAAAAGCCACACATGGCCGTATAAATATTTATCACCTCGTCGATAGGAAAGAGGGTACAAAGCGTTAGCCCATGTACATACGTACGCTCGTACGTTAGCCACACATTTCATTTGTCAATAACTCATGAAACACTTCATCGATTTTGATAATATTTGGTCACAATGTGTGTCTCAGGGTGTTGCTTTATTTTGCATACGGCCCACGTCCGACCGCCCAAGATCAAGGTTACTGAGGACTTATGTTCACCTTGTTTGTAAGACAAACATGTGAAAGTTGGCGTTATGTAGTTTCCTCGGATTAGTGTAATAAATACGTATATACTTAGGTAGGTAAATGTGCACAGTGCAGCAAATACTTTTGGTAACAGGTACAGACAGTGTCAATGCATAATGTTGGGCTTATACAATAAATACAAAATACAATAACTTGTGATGGTTTTGTGATGATATAGAGGATATTCCATCGTACATTTTGAATAGTGGGAAATAATACACGAGTGTGCGTCGGCTTCCGCATAAGCAAATGAGTGAGCGTAGCGAATGAGTTGCTTGCACGGACGCCGAAGGACACGAGTGTATTATTTTCGCTATTCAAACATGTACGATGGACTATCCTATTTATTACACTTCCACGGCGGATATATATGCACCTTTTAGTCTATTTTTGAGATTATAATCAATGAATTGTGATGTCAATGAATAGTTGTACAATGACTTGTTTACCCGCGTTTTGACTTTACGTTGTGTGACGTCAAATGTGACGTCATGTAAACTTTTTGAAATCCAAATTACTCTGTTACGCTGTTTCTATGAGCCAGATGTATTTGAGTGCATGTTTGGAATGTGTTCAATCACATTAACATTCTAGATTAGTCGAGACCCTTTCCAAATTTTCAAATCACTTTATTTTGTCTGTAATAAAAATTAAACAACATTTTGCATGGTAGATCGTGGTTTCCAAGAAAACAGGCACGCAATTACGACAGTTCTCTTCACGGTGTATTATTTGTAAGGAGCTCATTATAGGTTTTCTCTCACGGCGAAGCCCGTGCAAATAATTTGCAAGAGTGTAATAATTTATTTTATTAAACTCGTTGACTGATTTCATAAAATAAAATCGCTATTACCTCATTTCAAAAACACATGTACATTATCTTTCATGAAAGACCCAGTAGGCATATTATGCATCACTCACCAAAATTGTTTTCTGCATCAATGAGGTATCAATGTCCACACTACTTCTTCAAACACGGATTTGAGGTCTCAAATCCGGATTTGAGGAGTCATTGTGGTGTTGCGTTGTAACCAAGCTTTACGCTTCCAACAGTAGTTTTCATAAAAAAGTCTACTGATCGAAATGAAAGGTCCCCTAATGACACCAAATCCAACGCCGGTGCCTAATCCAACCCTACCCACTCCGGCATATAGTAGTCTTCATGCGTGAAATGCTTCCAAACGTCAGAACCGTTCGTGACAGGATGTTTATAATACACGACAGTCCCACCAGATAAAAATCCCGCCCACCAACCAAATGACCCGACTGTCATTATCACGTGATCACAAGACGAGAGTATTGCGAGATCTTGAGCAGGCGAAAACGATGGAAACTTTGCCGTGATGTTTCGATAGTTTAATATCCTCTTAGAATAATCCATGTCGGTGGAGCACACAACAAACACGACGCGTTGGAATTTACCAAGAAAGTAGTCCACCGCGTGATGAATATATTCGTCACTGGCAGCCAAATATCCGTGTTTTGTGAAGCGAACTTCTAGCATATCGCCTCTCCTTATATGTATACCTACAACGGTAGTCGTGATTGCTCCGTTTGAATTTGTTCTCCTGGCGTCCTCGACAATTGTTACTGATTTGGCTTTAACTGATGGCCGGAATGTGAGCTCTCGCCTCACATCGTCTGCTAAGTGAATGAAGTATTTCCACGACTGCAAATATAGTGTGAATCGGTAGTTTACACCGTTGGTCTGATTCGTGAGCCGAGGATCGAAGGTGCAGCTCTTCCTTTCGCGCAATGTAACGAATGTGTTGCATACTGTGGTCTTCCGCACCACCGAAGACGGTACCTGAAAGTTCTCGCGAAGAACGTCATTTGGCGGGAGAATTATGGCGGCATTATGTTGTTTGTCTCGACCGCGCTGATTGGATAAGCCGTAAACTGACGGATACTGAAACATCAGATTACCCAGACGACCATTGTACCACATACAGGAGAAACGTCCAGCAGATGATATCGATGAATTATTAGACGGCCCATTAGCAGACGACACATGAGCAGACGACACATCAGCAGACGGCCCATTAGCAGATGACACATCAGTAGACGACACATCAGCAGACACGTTATCAGACGACAATGGAGTAGGTTCTATTATTCGACCGACCATTGAAGAGTTCGCCAAATAGGCAGGAACTTTTGATTGAAACAGTAGAACGTACACGCACATGAGTATAGTAATCGACGTTGCGAGAAGTACCCGGCATCCGCGATTATCTGAAACGATAATGCAGTTTATTTGTTTATTTTATTTATGTGACGATGGGTTTACATTTACTTTTCGTTGTATTAATAGATTACATAATCGACGGGAATTATAAAACATAATTTTACAGTTTATAATTTAAGTAGGATAATAAACATATATTTCTGTCCGGTATACCACATGTCCAAGTATTGCATCGTAGCTATAGCAACACATGGGTAAGCAACATGCATGTTAGATTTGGACTTACGGTCGTAGTTTTCGTGGTATGTGTCGAAAGCGTCAATAAATCAACAAACATTGCAGGGACACTTGCAATAGCTATAACCCTTATGTGAGTATTACGATTATTCGTAATCCTATTTTAGGTGAAGGGGCCAATTGACTTTGGTGTGGTATGGGCTGGACACCAGATCGGGTTATGCTAATTTCAGGGCTGAATATATTTTTCTCGATGTACATATTCCGTTCTGATTTTGTGATTCCCACCCCCCCCCCTCCCCAATGCAGTGGGTTAAACGGGATCGAACCCGTTTGACCGGCCTTATATGACCGTAGCTGTTGATAGGCCGTTAAACACCAATAAACAAACAACAAATTGGATTAGTTAAAACATTTTGTTAGCATTGAATTGTTATCAAAAAATTATTAATATAGTGTAAATGTGGGAAGTTTTCGTGAAACATAAAGTAAATGCAATATAACCTAAGCTGCAAGAATGATATGTGTTCCGTCCAATCACGGACTTGGTGGCACATTTGAATGAATTCGTGTAGCTTATTATGTCATGCTTAATGAAGGCAAGACAAGTTAGGTCAGAAGACGATTCAATCAAAATTAATCATCCAAATTTAAACGAACGTGATTGAATCTCTCTAACTGGTTGGATACTTTCTTGAAAATAATTGTCTAACACATGTGACCAGCGTGAACCTAATCATGATGCACGTATGCGTGGTCACATCTGAGCACGCACTATTCAGCAAACCATGAATAGTTTAGGAAACTTGGTCCCGTTTCACAAAACTTCGCAAGACGAAGAAGTTCGTAAGTGCAACATTCACTTTTAGAAAAAACATTTAAACTGACAACGGATGTTGGAAAGTAGTCAGTGCATGTATATCCAAATGCAATGATGTGTGCACATTTGTGCAAAATGATAACGTTAGTTAACTACGTTAATGTGCGGAACGTCATAACAATCTTCGTACGAACATTTGTTATCGTAAGAAGTTTAGTGAAACAGGCACCTGATGAACGGGGTAAATGCTATTTGACCTGTGTATTTCTTCGAACATGGTGTTCCTGTAGCCGATTTCACCAACATTGCAAAGTATACTTTTCTAGCAAAGTATACTTTGAGGGAGTATTCATTTATTTTTCGTGAAATACATTATTTCATATAGAACTAACAACTGCATATATGTGATGATTAAAAGTATGCAGAATTATTATACTGAATTTATTACATTATGTGATAATGTAATGCATTCAGTATAATAAAAATTATTAAATTTATCCTAACATTGAACATTTCTCCCTCAAAGTATACTTTGCTAGAAAAGTATACATTACAATGTTGGTGAAATAGGCTACCGAAATGCCTTCTGATTCCACACACTTTAAATAAACCACCCGTTGTTCATACCACAGTAAAATCCACAGCCCATGGTTTTATTCCTTGGGTTTATTATTGAGATTTTAAATGTATGGATGGTTTTACAATTTCTAATACTACGGTCTGTTTCACGACACCTGCCCAAATGTTACGGCTGCATTTAGTATATATTAAGCAATGAAAACAAAATATTTATTTCAATAATATTAAATTTTATCAAAATTTAAGACTGAGCCTTCTTTTTTATTTCGTAAACTTCTAAGTCAATGTTTGACAAAATTTCACAAAATAAAAAATAGCCTCATATTTATAGATTGCTAACAAATACTATTAGTTCAACATATTGTTTTTGATCCAACTAATGCTGTGTGGTTGTTGTTGAGCGCAGCTTTGCTTCTTCAAAGTACTTTTGCATCTTATGTTGACTATTTTATTTTTCTATTCCATTGACGTGCTGTGCTTATTTGTTAGGAAGTTTCTGTCTTAGTAGCAATGTATTAGTATGCAGGCATTGTTACGGGGCCCGTCATTGTACTACAAGTGTGGCTTGACATTTGTATCGTATCATTTCCTTCAGTTGTTTTAGTTATTTTTTATCACTCTCGCTTGCGTTGGACTCGATATAGTCGCTGCTGTTTTTGGCGTGCGTCCGTTCGTCCGTGCGTCTGTGCGTCCGGCATTTCATTAACGATTTTAAGTACCAAATGTCTCCACAAGCCTCAGTCCGATTGACTTGAAACTTCACATACCATTTTATCATCATCCATATGCTCAATATATAGACGATCCATGCGGCCCCAATTCGATTTTCAGGTGTCAAATGTCTGAAAATTGCGTTAACAATTTTTGTGAAATTGATGTTTACGTTTTTAAGTTCTAGATATCCACACGACCCTAAGTAGTCTGATTGACTTGAAACTTCACATACCTCTTTATCAACATCCATACGTTCATTATATAGCCCACCCATAAGCCCCCATGTCCAGGGTCAATGTGAAATCACTTTGAAAGTTGCGTTAAAGGTTTTATTTTTTTTGCAATCTGCGTAAACATTTTAAGTACCCAATAAGTACCTAAGTCCAAATGACTTGAAACACCACACACCTCTCCACCTCTCATTATCATAATCCATATCGGCATATATGGCCCATCAATGTGGCGCCCATGTCCACGGTCAAAGTTATTACTTTCAAATGTGCGGTTCAAGTTTGTTTACCATAAGTCCAACTGACATGAAATTTCACATACCTCCGTATCATCATTCATATTTTCATTGGACTCTCATGCCCCTTACTTCCAAATTTGCGCTAAACTGTTTTTTTGTGTGTGTAAAATCTGTGTTTAAGTACCCAATATCTCCACAACCCTAAATCCAATTGACTTGAAACATTACGTACCTCTTTATCATTATCCATATGTGTTCAATCTATGGCCAATACACCCCCGTGTCTAAGGTCAAGGTTAAATTACTTAGAATTTCGTTTTCTTTTTATAAAATTTGCATTAATTGTCTTAAGTACTCAATATCTCCACAACACTATCATTCTATAGCCCATCCATGTGCTCCCCCCATGCCCAAGGTCATTGTCAAATTTCTTTGAATTTTGCGTATTTTGATTCGTAAAATCTGCGTTAAAGTCTTTAAGTACCCAATATCTCCGCAACATTACGTCCAATTGACGTGATACTTCATACACCTCTTTATCATCATCCATATTTTAATTTTATAGCCCACCCATGTTGCACCCATGTTCACGGTCAAGGTAAAATTATTTTTAAATATGCGTGAAAATAAATTATTTCTACCCTAAGTCAAATTGATTTGAAATTGCACATACCTCATTATCATCATCAATAGTTTCATCATATAACCCACCCATATGGCTCCCATGCCAAGGTAAATGTCTAATTATTTGCGTTAAAGTTTTTATTTGTTTTAAACTCTGCGTTACAGTGTTTAGGTATCCAATATCTCCACAACCCTAACCAGTGTTCAATTTAGTATTTCAGAATTTTGGGCTACTGGCAAATCCATATTTAAAAAGGGGCAACTCCGACTCGAAATGGGCCAGCTCTTTTAGCCACTAAACAATTCATTTATATTCTTATAATTATTAACATGCAGTGATCAATTTTGGATTCAATGAAAAATGGCATTGACCAGTTTTACTACGACACTTATTTTATTTCTGCAATTTCTCTTCAAATATTAAATTGTAGATTCATAATCGTGGGACATTTGCAAACGTTATGGGCCATTATGGCCCCTCACTATTTCGTTTTGGTGCCATTTATGACAAATAGGAGCCAATGACCCCATGGCCACTCCTAGAATGAACACTGCTAAGTCCAACTGACTTGAAATTTCACATACTTCTTTATCACCATCCATATTTCCATTCTATTCCCTATCCCACCCACGCAGCCCTCATACCCAAAGGTCAAGGTGACAAATGACTCATTCTAATGCACCGAAAATAGAAAGCACGCATGTGATTTGTCAATTGAAATCAGAGCCTGTAAAATATGAAAAATCACTGCATATAAAATCTCCGTTTTACCAGTCTGTGTTTTACAACTTGACATATTTATGTAACCCTACGCGCTTTTGTAAACAATGGCCAGCGGCGGGGCTTGCAATTATTTCTAAATTAATTTCGGTACATTTTCTGGTTATCCATTCTGCCATATTGACCTGTACAACCCAAAGTGGAAAAGAAAATCTAACAACAACTTACAAACGTGACTTCAGTGTGGTGGTCCTTCAACAAATTCCCAAAAATATTACCCCACCCGCCCAAAATACAGAAGAATTTAATAAAGTGCACAAATGCAAACTCAATACGCCAGTTTCAGCCTATAACTTTACGAATTCCAATGTGCACATACATGACTATACATAATAAACTGTATTGCAGATGGGTAAACACCCGAATTAGGCGTAAATCCAGGGAAATCCTAGGCCTGTTGACACAACAAGTTATTGACATTTCCTTTGTAAAAATCATACGAACCTAATGCAGAAATGTTGGCATTTCTTTAAATGAATAAAAGCAAATAACTGTTGCAACTACACATATAACAAAAGTGCCGCAAGTCACAAAATACGCCCATCGAATATGGGCCAGACAGCGAAGATGCAGAAATGTGAAGCTGTCACCAAGGCAAGAAACATTAATGAGAATTTGAAAGTCTATAGCATTATTTCTTCATCTCGTTGTGCTAAAGATGTATGCTAATTTAGGCAGAGATAGAAAAGTAGAGTGTAATGTAGAAAGATGGGAATTGGATACAAGGTAAACAAGTGAAAAATGGCTAAGTTATAAAGGTTATATAGTTTCAGAACGATCGACTGAACGGTTTCGTAGGAGTTGTGTACACAAACTCTGTACCATATATAGAATTGTATAGAAAAATGTAGAAAAAATGGCTAAGTTAAAAAGGTGATATTTTTGTTAAAAAATATTTTTTCGGCATAAAATCACCAAGGTGCACATCTTCAATATGTGTAGAAGACGTGTGTATAGTCTCAGATCGATCGACTGAACGGTTTCGGAGGAGTTGTGTACACGAACTATGCGCCTTTTCTTCAGCCGCCCGCCCGCCCACTGTCACACCAGGGTCACACCGAGCTAGTCTACTGTAGGGACGGAACACCAAGCACGTTGTGGACATAGACAACAAGGTATATTATATTTACATAAATGATAAACACAAACAATAGATGAATATGTCAGTACGGACAACGTCCCCTAGCAGCCACCGCCACAGGCCCTTGCACAACCAAGGTACATCCTCGATTCTGGAACAGGTAGGTAAAGTCAAAAGTAAACGTCATCATAATATGGATAAATATCCAATGTAAGAGATCATCTAAACAACTCCGGCTTCCGCCATGATGGGAGTGACGTTATAATAACGTCGTAAAGTTACTGATTCTTAGGAGATACTCAGCCTACTTGGGCGGATGGGGTCCATAACGCATCGG
Source organism: Conchocele bisecta (assembly GCA_029237695.1). NCBI lineage: Eukaryota > Metazoa > Mollusca > Bivalvia > Lucinida > Thyasiridae > Conchocele > Conchocele bisecta. Next base: position 101,175,716 of record CM055268.1, on the reverse strand, counting down.
TGAACGTCCCTATCGATTCTTCACGTCCTTTGACGGAATGACGTCACCGGAATATGCCCCACTCGATTACACCCTCGGTCCACGCGGAGCAGAGTCCCCGCTAACACACGGTGTCGTGGACTCCAGAATAAGGAAATAACTCTGTGTTGCGTACTGAATTACGCAGACACAAAGAAGGGACGTGCCGTCGCTCGTGGCTGACTGGCTGCCTGGCTGCCTGGCTGGTGTACTGGCTGGTGTACTGGCTGGCTGGGACTACAAAACACCAACGGTGTTGTTACCAGAATGTAACGTGTTATTGTCTCAATAATAGTCACAGTAGTGCACATGAAATCAATATCCTGATTGCATGGCAATACTAAACATCATCATATATTACAATGATGAAACATGATAAATTGCAATGTACACACAGATATTTTCACTAATTGGAAGAAGGGGGCTGATGGAATTCATAAGTCGGAAAATGCGATATAACACATTAATGAACAGCCACTATATCTAGTGTAACCAACGATATACCTCTTCACAGCCGTACATGTGAATACAGACGTCATTCACAGTTATTTACCATTAGTAAACAAACATTTGATTGCGACAGGCCTTACTTTGATCCGACTGCCCGTGGCCAACTGCGCTAACTTAATAAAGAGCAACTGTGCCAAGTATTCTCCTGTGCAGATTCACAGTATTACATTACATTACTAATCATAAACACTGTATACTCTAATCAGACTGTAGGATTCCACAGGCTGACCCAAAGCATCAGTGATTGAAACAAATTATACTTCACATCATGTCCTTATTGCAGCTTACTGACGTATAAATCAGTGCACTTAGAACAGAACTGTCTGATCTGGCCCATCTTGGTCGCAATAGCATTTACAATATTTACAACACACTGCGAACGTAATACGACTTAATACAATGAATGTACAGACGACTGGGTTAGGAGTTAATCTGTGTTTCCCCATAGAGTAATGAAAGTCGTTCAGAAAATTCACGTTACAATTGTGACATGTTAAAATTGGCAATATTCTCATGTATTGTACAGGGCGCAGATTGATATTCGATTGAATCGTAACATAAAATGCATGGCTAATGTTAGTGAACATTTCAATCAAGTTCGCCCTTCGTTTTACAAATACAATAAATTGCTAATGCAATTAGTCAGAGTGACATGCAACAAAACACATGAGAATAATATGCCATTACAATACTCACGGAATGCTCCCACATGCCAGTCCTGTAATCGTTATTATTTACACGTAAGCACGACGAACTAATGAATCAATATTTGATTAAGGGAGATAATCTACATCAGCGGCTACATGCCATACGGCTTTTATTGACCAAGCGTTTGGTCGAAACGGGGCCAAATAACTCGGGTAAATTAAATAGTGCAGTATTATCGAGGATACGATAACACTGCGTAGAATTGCCGGTCTTGGCAAGATTCAGACTTAAATGGCAGCATTAGAAAGTAACAACAACATATGTACTCACCAATTCAGTGAGAAAAACTT